>QJPP01000357.1:0-82524 GCA_003996215.1 Jaltomata sinuosa | reverse complement strand
ATGAATGCACCACCTGCTGCGTTGTCTAACGTCGGCTTGGTAGCCGAATTCAGTGCCCGGTAGAACGTCTGCATCAAAAAGTTATTGGTCAACTGATGGTTCGGGCATTGTGTTATCTTCTTTTTGAATCGCAACCAGGTCTCGTGCAATGCTTCGTGAGGTTGCTGCCTGAAGTTGCTAATCTCGACCCTTAACTGTATCATCCGAGAGGGAGGAAAGAACCTTTCTAGGAAAGCTCATCTCAACTCTCCCCAAGTTGCGATAGAGTCGGGGGTCAGCTCTGTCAACCACAACGCTGCCTCATCAGACAGAGACAACAGAAACAACCTGAGCCTGATCGCTGTCTGACTCATGCCCAGCAGTTCGAACGACTTGCATATGCCCACGAAATTCATTAGGTGCTGGTTTGGATCATCCCCAGCAGCACCTCGGAACACTCCTCTCAAGTTCAACAGCTGGATCATCGTGCTAGTGATGTTGAACTTGGCTCCAGGCACTAGCGGTGGAAGAGCAATGGCGCCCGTAGCGCCAACTCCATCCAAGTCGATTTCCTCATCATTCAGCATAACATCGTCCTGCAGACCACCAGCATTCAGATTTTGTTGGGCCTACAGTTCCGTAGCGAGCCTTGCTGCCTCTTGTTGTGCGGCCATATTCTGCCTTAACGTTCTAGCAAGCTCGGGGTCGTAAGGTAATGTTGATTTACCCGAGCGCCGGGTACTTGGCATGCACAACTCTGTACCCTGTCAAAAACAAAAACAACAAATAAACGTAAAAGCAGGAAAGTATGACTAAGAGTCAAATAAACACACCAGACTTAACAAACAACCGTATTCCCCGGCAACGGCGCCAAAATTTGATAACGCTCAAAGTACCACTCCAATTACGAAGCGTAAGCGATCGTTGTCAAATATAGAACCCAACAAAGGTTGGGGTCGATCCCACAGAGAATATGGTGAAAGTTAAGCCTTTAGTGAAGTATGTGACTAATGGTCAATAGTTTTCGGTAAATAAAGGGGGGGTTTTGTGTGAACAAAAGCAAATAATAATGTATGAGAATTAATCAATAGGAGAATGAACTAGGGAAGTGTTTACCATGGCATTGGTAACGATGTCGATCCTAAGCTTAACCGGGTTCTTGCTATAGGTGTGTCACGATGTGATTGAATTAATGGTATCGTCTAAACGTTTCTCAACCAAAGAGACGAATTTACTTTTCAATTCTCTCGAACTTGAAAAGGTTTGCTTTTAGATTTCAATCCTAAACATCAAGTAGATTAATCTAGTTACAGCATTAATCATAAGACGAGAGTTGGTAGTCTCAAATCCTCGTCGTTAATCAAGTTTTCCGGTTTTAATCTCTTTACTCAAGCAAATTAAACCTAGGCATGTTCTAATGTTTGCAACCACTAGAAAACGTTAAATAACGAATGATTAACAACGTGACAACATACATATTGACCCCGTCGCTACCCGGAATCTATATCGCTACCTTAGCCATGGCTCCCACAACCCTAGTTGTGGGAGGTTTAGTTACTCATGCTTGTAGAAGAATAAAAGAAAGTCATATTCATAATAAAGAAAAGAGATCCTTACAATGTAGTGAGAACAATCTTTAATTATTCCAAGAACAAGAAAACAAGATCCCAAGAACAAATCAAGAACACGAATTCAAAAAGTAGAAAAACGTGTTTCTTGCTCTCAAATCCTCTCCTAAAACTATTGGGAGAACTATTGTAAAAAGCTTGGTTAATAAAATAAACCTAACATAGGGTATTTATAGGAGTCTAGGAAACAAATCCCAAAAACGCTCGGATTCCGCGTCGCGGACTGCCCAGGTGTGACGGCCAGGCTGACGGACCATCACTGGCTTGACGGACCGTCGCCTGGACCGTCACAACTAGGCAGTGGTGCTGCCTTGGTGTGACGGTTTGGGTGACGGACCGTCACACCCTTGACGGACTGTCACTTTGACCGTCACTCTTATCCAGAATGTCTTTTTTGCTCGTTTTTCCTTCTGTTTCCGTGTTTGTCTCCATTTCCTACAAATCCAACATAAACACATCAAAAACGACGACGGTTGCTTGAAAACATACGATTTTTCTTAGTTAAAAGGAGTCGAAAGTGCCGTAAAATGGTGGCACATCACCCCTATCTAAAATGATAGACAATGGAACACCATGCAATCTGACTATCTCATGAATGTAGAGTCTGGCATAATCCTCTATTGAATCTGTAGTCTTGACAGCCAAGAAGTGAGCTGATTTAGTCATCCTATCGACAATTACCCAAATAGAATCATGTTGCCTTCGAGTACGAGGCAAACCTGTAATGAAGTCCATATTGATTGCTTCCCACTTTCAAGTAGAAAGATCAATATCCTGAGTCATACCACCTAGTCACTGTTGATCTACCTTCACTTGCTGATAGTTAGGGCACTTAGCCACAAACCTTGCTATGTCCCTCTTCATACCATTCCACCAATAAACTTCCCGTAGGTCATGGTACATCTTCGTGGCACCGGGGTGAATAGAATAACTAGAGCTATGAGCCTCTGTCAAAATCTATTGTCTTAACCCATCTATGTCAGGAACACACAATCGACCCTGATATCGAAGTACACTATCTCCCCATTTGGAAAAGACCTCTACCCAATGCTGATGGACTGCACCTTTCAATTGGTGCAAAATAGGATCACTGTCTTGTTTTTCCTTCACTTCATCTACCAAAGATGATTTGGAACCATTCTGAACAATAACACCACCATCCGTCTAATCCATAAGGCAAACTCCTAATCGAGCTAGTCGATGAACATCGTTGGCTAATTCCTTCTTTCTGTTCTCAACCGCAAACACACTACCCATAGACAATCTACTAAGGGCATCCACCACTACATTAGCGTTACCCAGATGGTAAAGCACACTCATATCATAATTCTTAAGAAGCTCAAGCCATCTCCTCTGATGAAGATTTTATTCCTTCTGCCTAAACGCATACTGCAGACTCATATGATCGGTGAATATATCCATATGAACACCATACAAGTAGTGTCTCCAAATCATCAAAGCAAAAACCACAGACGCCAACTCAAGATCATGCTTAGGGTAGTTTTTCTTATGAATCTTAAGCTGTCTAGAAGCATAAGCAATCACCTTGTCACGCTGCATCAAAACACAACCCAAACCAATCCTAGAACCATCACAATACACAACAAAATCATTCGAGCCCTCGAGTAGAGTCAACACTGGAGTTGTGGTCAACCTAGTCTTCAATTCCTGAAAGTTCTTCTCACAAAGATCAGACCACTAAAATTTTACCTTTTTCTGAGTCAACCGAGTCAATCGGGCACTAATGGAAGAAAAACCTTCTATAAACCTCTTGTAGTAACAAGCCAAACCTAAAAAACTCCTAATATTTTATGGTGAAGTTGGTCTAGGCCAGTTCTTCACTGCCTCTATCTTCTGCGAATCAACTCGAATACCATATTTAGTCACAGTATGACCCAGACAATCAAAAGACTGCATCCAAAACTCACACTTACTGAACTTAGCAAATTACTGTCAATCCGTGAGAGTTTGCAACACCACTCTCAAATGGTTTGCATGCTTCTTCTCACTCCGAGAGTAGATAAGAATATCATCAATGAAAACAATCACAAACATGTCCAAGTACTATTTGAACACACGGTTCATTAAATCCATAAAAGCTACAGAAGCATTTGTTAGTCCAAAAGACATAACCACAAATTCATAATGACCATACCAAGTTTTGAAGGCTGTCTTTGGAATATCACATTCTCTAACTCTGAGCTGATAATAACCGGATCTAAGGTCGATCTTAGAGAAATAACTAGCACCCTGAAGCTGGTCAAACAAGTCATCAATCCTAGGGATGGGATACTTATTCTTGATTGTGACCTTGTTCAACTGACGGTAGTCGATACACATTCTGAGAGAACCATCTTTCTTTTGCATAAATAAAACTAGAGCACCCCATGGAGAGATGTTAGGCCTGATAAAACCCTTATCAAGAAAGTCCATCAACTGTTATTTCAATTCCTTATGATTCGATGGAGCCATCCTATAGGGAGGAATAGAGATAGGATGCATATCTGGAATAAGATCTATCCTAAATTTGATCTCCCGCCTGAGAAAATCCTCAGGAAACACTTCCAGAAACTCACTCACAACATGAACTGACTTAAGAGATGGGGTCTCAGACACCATGTCCATAACCCAAACTATATGATAAACATAACCCTTAGAAATCATCTTTCTAGACTTAAGATAAGATACAAAATGACCCTTTAAGGATGGAGGACTACCTTGCCCCTCTAAGATAGTTTTATTTGGAAACTTGAAACTGACGACCCGGGTACGGCAATAATCCAAGGCATAACATGCATACAACTAATCTATACCAATAATAACATCAAAATTAGTTATCTCTAACTCTACTAGATCCGCTGAAGTGACTTTATGAAGGACTGAGATAAGACAATTTTGGTAAGTTCTTTTGGCTAGGACTGACTCACCAACAGGAGTAGAAACACAAAAGGGGTATAAGATCTGATTAGGATTAATTTTGAACTTACAAGAAACATAAGGGGTCACAAAATATAAGGAGGCACCGAGGTCCAATAAAGCATACACGTTGAGAGGCAAGACTTTCAACATACCAATAACAACATTGAGGGAAATCTCCTAGTCCTGGAGAAAGAACATGCTATAAAGGCAGTTCTGGCACTGACTACCAGAACTAGAAGTAGTGCCCTGCTGGGCTGGTTGACCTCCTGGGGGCTGCTGAGGCAGACTGATTCCTGGTACCTCCCTATCCTTTCTTAGCTGAAAGTCAATTCTTAATCCAGTTTCTAGCTTGACCACACCCAAAACAACCCTCTCTACCAGCCAAATACTCACTGGGGTGATTTTTACCACACTTGTTGCAAATAGGGTAAGAAGTCCCTCTTGCAACACTTCCCTGAGACTGCAAACCTAAACCCCTATGAAACTGATAATAATGAGGCCTAGGGGACTGAATAGGTGCACTTGCTGAAGAATGAACGGGTCCGAATGACCTCTTCTAAAATGAAGAGAAAGATTCACCTCCAGACCTCTGATGGCTAAAACCCAAACTCTCATATCTGACCCTCTTGTTCTCTCTTGCCATTTTTCTCAACTTGTCTCTCTCAATTTGATGAGCATGAGTCATATGTCTAGAAATATTCATGTCACTCAAAAGCATAGCAGACATGCACTCCTTTTTCACCAAATCTAACAATCCATAAATGTACTTACTCATCTTATAATGTGGATCAGCCACCATAGAAGGAGCATACCTAGAAAATTGAGTGAACCTCAACCCACACTCCTGAACCGACATAGATCCCTGCCTCAAATTCACGAACTCTTCGGCCTTAGCCTGCTTCAACTCTCTAGGGAAGAAACGATCAAGGAAAGCCTTCTCAAAGCACTTCCAAGTCATAGGTACCATGTCCCTAACCCTAGCATTCTTCCACTGAGTATACAAAATATGAGCTACATCCTTCAGCTGATAGAAAGCTAGCTTAACACCCTCAACACCAACCACTTGCATCACATCCAATATCTTTTTTACCTCATCCATGAAATTTAGCGGATCTTCACCAACTCTCGAACCCAAGAACTCAGGTGGGTTCATGCAAATGAAATCTCAAACTCATGCCGTTACTCCACCTTGAGGGTGGATGGGGATATGAGCCTATTGATTGGACTAAGCATCCATCGTCTGAGATAGCATATGAATGTCATTCCTGAACTCTGTATTTGTGAACTCGGGGTTGGGAGTCGGAGGGTTAGTATTTCAAGCAGCTCGGTGAGGCATGGCATGACTAGGAGGCATAATCTAAAATGTACAAAGAATGGATTAGAGGAGTAATAGAGTTAAACTCTATTGCACGATACTGATTATGAAAGAAGTGAAGATTTTCCTAAGACATCTCATAGCTTCCCCCTCATAAGTGTGGTGTGTTTCACACACATGAAAAAGACTCTACTCAATGCGACTTTCAAACACCCTAGGACTCTTAAACCTGATACCCTGATACTATGTTTGTCATCCCCTGAGGCTAGCCCCTAGATGTAACATGAGACCTGGGACCATAACTGCCCCAAGTTAACATTTTGTCATAGCATAACTCAAATAATTTAAAAAAAATATAGCGGAAGCATAAATAGTAGAAATAGGCAACAATGTCTAATATAAGATAACGAACTAAGGATATCAAATCCTTAATATAGAATAAAAGTCTAGATATATATGAAGCCTCTAAACTGACATAAAGAGTTAATGGGACAAGACCCTAACTAACTTAGAAATCCGAAGAAAGGACATGAAAATCACTAGCATAACTATGACCCTCGAATGATGGGGACTCACCAATGAAATCTGGATGACTGGCGATGTCTAGTCATGTGCCTGAGGAAAGTAGCCTAAATCTGCATCATAACAAGATGCAGCACAAAATTTGTGTCAGTACTATAGGATGTACTGAATATGTGAGATATGCAAAATCTGAAGTAAACATGCTAGATGTGGTTTAGAAACTGATATCATGCTATAACGGTAAAATTGTAATGTAAATGACCCAAAACAATATCATAAGCTGAAAACATATTCATAAGTAGTAAGTCTCAAATGTGAGCAAGAGTATAATACATTTAAAAAATAAAACTTGAAACTATTTCTGTGGGAGTTTCTCTAACCGACATAGACCATATGAGCTACATGGAATCCAATGTATCCGCCCCATCGAGCGGATCCAATATACCTTGCAAGGATATAAAGACATAGATGTGGCATTATCACTAATTCTAATGCCCAATAGAGGAGACTTATGAAACTACAGGGGAACATAGTTCTGGGACTAAGGTTACTCTCACCCCATCCAACTCGGTGCTAAATACTACTCCCAAAACCATACATATAGCTCATATAATACTGGTGCATATCTGATGCCAAAACAGATCATAAATAATGATATATCCGATGTCAAATCTGTTTGAAAAGCATAAGGACATATCTGATGTCATGCAATTTAAATTCATAAGTCTTAAAACATAGCATAGCCATAATTAAAAATATACTTTTCTTTCTAAATTCATAGCTTGAAGAATTAAGCATGCAATTTCATAAAGTACTTGAGATCATAATATCAATGCATGTAATTTTCTTTTAATAAATCCATGCATGTAAAATTGAGCTAGGGTTAGCCTTCAAATCATGAGATAAATAATCATTTGCAAACCCATGTAAATCATGAAATTTAACTTAGAAGTTATTGAAGAATCATGAGAAAACACTTATTAGAAAAGCCCATGAGATTTGGGTAAGAACCCTAACTTGAAATTCATAAATTCAATTTAGAAGAATTGGGGTTTTGGGCGTAAGGGTGGAAGAATCCCCTTATTAAAAACTCACATACCTTATTTGAAGCTAGCCAAACTAAGAATGAGAAGAATGGAAACTTGAACTTGGAGCTTGAGACTAGGAGTTGAAACCCTTGCTTTGGAGCTGAAACTTAGAGTAATGAAGTTCTTTCCTCTTTTGGTTGCTTGAATCAGGGGATAAGAAGAGACTTAGGCTAAATATGGTAGAACCCCTACTAAAAGGGGTCCAAACAACCTCACTTAAGAGTTAAATGAGTGGGAAGTTACAAAAATACCCTTGTACTTAAGCTTGGAAAAAATGATAAAAATACTTGGCTTCAGAGACCATGAGTCAGTCTATGGACTGTCAACTGAAATGAAAAACCATCCACTGATCTGTGGTTTCAGGTGCAACTTTTGGGAGCCTGCTGGAACTCAACTCTATGAGTCACTCTATGGTCCATGATTCAGAATGACAGACCGTCATGTTGACTCGTGGTTCTCACTTAAGGTCATGAGGATCCTCTGATCCTCAGGTATTATTGATAGAAGTATAACCCATGGTTCAAAATGATGGGTCATCAACCAACTCGTCATTTCCAGGACCCTTCATGGGGGTCCTCTGGAACTCAAACCATGAGTCCACGAGACGGGCTGTGGTTCTAAACTATGAGTCATCGAGTGACTCATAGACTGAGGGAAGAACATAACCAAGGAGCAGACCACTGATCAGACTATGGATCGTGGTCCAGGACTACGGTCTGTGATCTCTGGGAACTTTACAAATTTCTCTGAAATTGGGTTTAATAGTTGAATTAAATGTTGGGGTGTTACATAGACCTTCAACGATGTTGCAATTGAGAGATGAAATGACAAACTTCTGACAATTACCGGATGAACCTTTGCACGAGGTATGGTTAAGGTTCTGAAAAAAGTTATTACTATGTTCAAACCACGGGTTGCCGGATGATGTTCTACTATAAATATTTTATCGAGCACTTGATTCAATGAACAAGTTGGTAGAGAACAATCTTGCTTATATATCTATCATGGATCAAACATATGGTCTTGCTTCAGCTGTTTTGTATAGAATTAAGAAGACAAATAGAGCTTGGTACACAAGAGAGGCCGTGGTGACAATAGGTGTCACCTCTTCAATCATGACCAATGAGATGATAAGAAAAGAGGAAGAATGGGATAAAACTATGGCTAAGATGATAACTCAAATCTAATTGTTAGTAAAATACATGAATGGTGCCAGAACTAAAAGTGTTAATATTGTTGGAGCGTATGGGTCCAAAAGTCATGATGAAGATGGTGTTTATACATCGGTGGATGAGAAAGCATGTTATTTGTCTGTGGATTCTCACTCTGGGTACCAAGGTGCAAATCAAGAACCTTGGCAATCTCTAGATGAGAATCAAGGATAGAGAATTCATGATCGTGATCATGATCATAAAAGGGATCATGAAGCTCATTAGAGAGATCGTGAATGATTAGGTGATCGATACAATTACCGAAGTGGTAACCATATGTGCCTCTACCTAAGGAAAATGCTTCTACCTTCCAACCAAGTGTAAGTGATCCCGCTGCTTCAAAAATTAAAGACATGTTATCACGCATGTTAAAAAGGGTAAAGTCCACATATAATGGGGTTAGAGATTTGAATTGTGATGTTTCTACCCTTTTTAACCAAACCGAAAGCTCTCATTCAGAATCGATCAATCACTTAGTGGCCCAAATGAACCAACTATTGGCCCAAATGAACCCTCAGTTGAAGGTCACTCTCCCTAGTGACACTCTTCTAAACCCAAGAAATGAAAGCCATGTTATGGCAATTGTAACACGAAGTGGGAAGATGTTTGATAGTGTAAGTAAACAAACCAAAGAAGTTGTGTTTTAGAAGAATGAGAATGTAGCAATATAGGTTGAAAGTGAAAAGAGAAGTGATGCAAACCCGAAGGTTGTGGTGAAGCTTAGTGCACCCAATGTGAATGTTGATGATGAAAGACCACACGAGAAAAAGGAAGAGATTGAATTACCTGGTCTAGTTGCAATTGATATAGAAGAGGAGAAAAAAAAGCAAACTCCTAGTGATCCAAGGTCATTGCCAAAATTTCCTCCTCCGTATCCTCAAAGGTTGATCAAGAAAAAAGAGGACAACCAATTCAAGAAGTTTGTGGATATATTCTGCAAATTGTCCATAAACATTCTTGTTGTTGGAGCTCTAATGCAAATGATGGACTATGCATAATTCATGAAAGAGCAGTTAAAAAAGAAGAGAGTGATTGATGTGGGGACGATGGAAGTGTCCCACAATTATAGTACAGTCATGATAAGTAATATAGCCCCTAAGAGAGAAGATCTGGGTGTTTTTACTAGTCCTTGCACTATTGGCATTTATTTGTTCAAAAAGGCTTTATGCAACCTTGAGGCAAGCATCAATTTTATGCCCCTTGTAATCTTTAAGAAGTTAGGTTTGGTATCTCCAAAGCCAACATCGATGAGGTTGCTAATGGACGATTATTTAATAAAGCACCTGATAGGCCTTTTGTTTGATGTATTGGTAAAGGTAGAAAAATTCATACTCCTGGCAGACTTTGTGGTGTTAGACTGTGATGTGGACGTAGATTTGCCTATAATTTTATGGCACACATTTTCGGCCACCTGAAAATCTTTCGTTGATGTTGAGTTGGGGGAACTTATGTTTTGGGTGGGAAGTGAAGAAGTCACATTCAATGTATATTAACCAATGAGGCCTACAGATGAATAACGGGTTGTGTCTGTAATTGCCACCAAGGATGATTTGGTTGAGGGTCGTTGTGAAGAAGAGGTTAGAGGTGAACCACCGAGTGATCAGCTTGTTCTATATGATGGTCGAGAGGAGAGGGACCCCAGAGAGTTTATCATGCCTAAGCCATAAAACTTAGTGGATATGTATATTGGTCCTAATGATAACCTACCATTATCCGCATCCAAGGTGTTACTAGCTTGGAAAAGGAATGAGTTGATGAAGGTCTTGAGAAAGTATTTCCAGAGTTTCGGATGGGATCATGCCAATCATACTGGCATGACTTTGAGTGACAATTGATACTTGAGGTATTATCATCATGCCGCAACGTAAAATGAAGCACTTCTTGAGAGGAAACCCAAGTGTTTTTGAATTATTTACTTTACTTTTTTGTTGTTTTTGGTTTATGTTAGGAATGCATGGAGATTGAAAAAATGGCTAAGTGCTGAAACTTCTCGGAGAGGATGTGCACCCCACCTGCGACTTACATGTGCCAACTTGTGGCACACAGATGGACTCGCCCATAGGAGGAAGTAAGCTAAAGGAAAAAGAAAATTTTCAAGGCATCTATGGAACCACATGCAACTCACATTGGGGACCTGTAGTATGAATGTGCTGTCACAGGTCCAAAACAGTGCACTGGGAGCATTTGAGTCCAAAATTGTCACCTGCTGAACCACATATGAAATGAAGGTGACTACTTGGGAAATGCAAGTGGTCTTGCAGGCGAAGGTATGGGATTTTAAATTTGTTTGACCAACCCGTTGACCTTGACCCAACTCGGACGTGACCTGCATCTTTTTTTTCTTCTCCCACGCCTTAAAACTCCCATTCTTTATTTTTTTTCCACCATTACAACTTTTAAATACCTTCAAATTCTCTCCCAAATCTCCCTCAACTCTCAAAACTCTTCTTCACACTCAAAGGCTTTCTTCTCTACCACTCAACCATGCAGAACCACCACCATCACTGCTCTTTTTCTGGTGAAAAATTATGGGTCACCATTGTTGGGTCCAAAAGCTTAATTTTTCACTCATTCCATCTTCTTTGCTTCTGGTATGCTACCCTACGTTAAATATTTGTTTTTATGTGTTTTGCGAGTATTATTAGTGAAACATGCTACTTGAAATCTACCATAGTCTATTTTTGCTTGAGATCTGAATTTGAAACGTAATTTTGGGTCTTATTGTTGTTATGGATTGTGAAAAACTTGGTAGATCTTGATTTTATGATTATGCATATTGTTTGTGATGAATTTTAGCCTAAAAAGTTTGTGTTTAGGGTGAAGTTTGAGTAACCCACTCACTTGTAGTGCATGGTTGACCCTATGTTAGATTGGGTGATGTCATTCTTAAGGGAAAATCATTCTTAATACGTGTTTGATTGAAATAATCTTGTGTTGGGCTGAAAATTGTAAATCATAGTGTTCTTGAGTAGTATAGTCAATTTTGAATTGTTCGATGAGCGCTTTGGTTGAGTGTGAGTAATTATTGTTGCACTTTGATGTACTTCTTATGCTTATCATATAGCTTGATGTTACGGATGATAGATGGGGTAACGTTCTTCTTAAGGAAAGTTGTTGAGCATACATGATTCTGATAGTAAGGTCTTGTATGATTGTGAAGTTTCTGGTGGAGGTTTGTGTACCCATTAAACTTTTAAAAAAATTGGTTTACTATTTGATTCACCATGCCTTATTGATGTTAAATGTGTTCTTACCTATAGGCACTTGCGTGCCACATGTGTTGCCTTGCGAAATGCATGTGCAATGCAAGTGAAAGTGGGAAATTGAAAATTACCCACTGCTTTTGACCTGTGGGATGCAAGTCTTCACCTGCGAAATGCAGGTGGAGGATGAAGCTGTTAGTTTACTCCCAACCATGTGCAACAACACATGCGTGCCATATGTTTGCTCATGTGAAATGCATGTTCCATCGCATGTGTCATGCCCTGTAAACCAGTTTTCTGCCTAGAATGTGCGAATTCACATGCGAGTGGTGAGTCTTCACTTTCAAATTGCATGTGAAACACACATGCCAGTAGTCCACTTGGTGCTATTCTTTTTTCACTATGCATTCAGTTTCTTTTTATTTCACTAACTTCTTATAGTGTTTTTTTCTTTCATTCCTAATGAAAAATACAAAAAACATTCTTGTTTGGTCTTTGTTGGCACTCACATCCCTCTTGCGAATCATGTCTTAGAGCAGGGGTAACTCTGGCTATAACACAAGGAAAACTCCAGCTCCAACCACCATCAAAAGCAAGAACAAGAGGAAGAAGAAAGTTCTCGAGGCTACTTTAGAGGCTCCTCCTGTTCAGATCATTGAGAAGGAGAAAATCAAATTTTGTGTTAGGGCATGAGGCCCTATTATATCAAGTACAAGTCCAACTGGTCATTCACACCAGAGAGAGGCTTCAACTTGGCTGGGCTTGGAGATTCATTCTCCAACATCACAAACCAATTCACTGTGAGCGATTGGTCCCCTTTTCTAGAGGTGCCTGGAGGATACTAATCAAAAGTTGTCCTTGAGTTCTATGTCATTTCCCAAGCAAAGCAAGACTCTATGAAGTATCCAAGTAAACCCAAAGAATTTCCCTGCTTGGACTTTGTTGTGGTTAGAGGCAAGGAGATTGATATCACTCTTGCTACCATCAATTCCATCTATAAGGGCCCACCAATCACCTCGAGGACTGATTATTCGACAAAAGTTGCTTTGAAGGATGGTATGCTCTATTGGGTTGCAAAGATCATTGCTCTAGGACAGCCTCTATGGGCTAAGTTTGGTGGTGAAATTCTTTGCCATGACCTCCACTGTGAAGCCAAGCTATGGTATGATTTCATTCGCTTCCATTTCCCCCCTCCAAAAATAATCAAAAGGTTACTTATGAAGCCAAGCTATAGTATGATTTCATTCGCTTCCATTTCCTCCCCCCAAAAAATGATTAGAAGGTTACTTGATCATTTTATTATGTTGTAGATGTGAGATTTCCATGGGTTGGGTTAGTCCTACATGCTAAAATTATTTCACTACCCGTGCTTTGCAAATTGCGCTTAGTGCCCATGCTGGGCCTCGTTCTCAATTGTTCCATGAGTGCGTGATTCAAATTTCACCTTGTAAATAATAGTTAGGTTTTAATAAACATTGAGAGTTTTCTTTATACTACAGTTCTTCCCCAAGGAGAAAAAATTTTCTTTTCTTAATTTTTGTGTTGAACCGAGTGACATTTCCCTATGATAGATTGAGAAGCAACTTTCTTAAGGGAAAATTCCAAGTTTTAGTGTTTAGATTGAGTCCATGTTTTACTTGTCTCAAATAGGACCACCAAAAAAAAATTGTGGTAAAAGAATTTGAAAAGTTGAGAAAAGAGGGTATATAATTTTTGCAAAAGCATTCTCTAGTCATGACTTGCACATTCTCCATTTGATTTTATTGATTCACAATGAGTGTGCGAAACTCGGAGTAGCTTGACAAAAGTTATTCTTCCCAATTGATTTTGAGACCAATGGTGAAACTTTTGTGTTGTGATTCCTTATGTGGAAAGGTCTACTTAGTTCTTGTGTATGCATGTCATCTAGAACTTGCCTCAAATGTGATTCAAGGCAAATACTTAGACGTTGGTTAGCTTGAAAGATAACCTTAGGCCCTCTTTGAATAGCCACTTTGCCCCAAAGTTCCTTCCCTTAACATTGATCCTAGTCAATCCCCTTTAAGCATTTAACCTTTCTTTGGCACCCATGTTTCGTACCTTAACCTTTTTGAATCCTCTATATTGTCACTCATTCCTCCTTAATTGCTACCAATAAAAGTATAGGCTAAAAGCCTAAGTTTGGGGGAGGGGGTTAAGAATGATAAAATGGAATGTGATGTAGGCAAAATCCTAAGTTTTGGGATGTATGCATTATTGATGGTAGAAGGTGGAATTGAGCTTCAATTGTGAGGTATAACCCTATGCTTGTCTTAAGAAATGATTGAAAATGTTCCAAAGAATTGATCAATGAAAGAAAAAGAATTGAGTGGTGTTACCTCATAAGCTAAATAAAGGGTGATTGGAATAATAGTTTATGGGAAAAATTGGGAATGTGAGAGGAAGAAATATAGTAAAGTTGAACCTAAGATGTGAGCAGTGCACTTCAATGCTTATGACAGCATTAGAGAGGTTTAGTCACCTGAATAAAATGAAATTCTCACCTTAAACCTAGCCTAAATAGTTACCCGCAAGTCCTTAGTGATTCTGAGCTTTGCAACTCTAAATTATTGGCGAATTACATAAAGGGAAAGACTATGGTTTTATATGTGTGCACTTGAACTTCTTTAAGAGAATGCGAGTCTTTGTGTTCTCTTATAATCTCTATATTGTGAATTGCATGATTGTGAGTGAGATTTTCTCTTGTGGTGAGTGGCCTTGCATCCTTGATGTTAATAGTCTGTCTTGATCTCAATTGAGGGGAATGAATGAGACATGTTGTGCAGTGAATCTTGAAGCAAACCTTGAAGGTTAATGCAAATGACTTGAGTAGCTTGAATGATCTTGTTTTGAAGGAAAAGTTCCCCTGAATTTGAATTAATGAAATCTCTTGAAAAAGAATTTTGAAGTGAACAAGTTTGCCTCGTGTTTATGGTTGTACCAAATGAGTGAGTGTCTTTTGCTTTAAGTCTTTTGTTTTGAGTCCTTTGCTTATTACTTTCTTGAGTATTTGAGTTGGTATTGTCATGCTCCGAGGCTACCCCTTGATGTGACATGGTGCTTAGTATCACAAGTGACCCCAAGCTAACCCATGGCTCGGCATGTCTAGATAATTTCTGATAAAAATTCAACTGTGCAGAAAACTGAAGCATTTAAATATGTGAGATGGGAAAGAAACCCAAACATGTCTGAATATATATATAGATATATGAAAATGTGTTAAGTCTGAGAGTAATCTGAAATACTCAAAAGTTTATTCAAGTATCAGTCTGAAAGCCTCTAACTGAAGTGAGTTACTGCGATAAGCCCCAAGCTAACTCTAAAAGTCTGAAACTGAATTAGCAATACTGAAATAATCAAATCTAACTATCCTCCTCGAATCTATGAGGACTCACCATTGAGCTGCTGAGTAAGGACTGGAAATTGAGCTAAGCACGGTCTGGATGTTTATGTTGTAACACAAAAGTATGTGTCAGTACTTGGGATATACTGAGCATGCAGGATATAACCAAAGCTGTAAATCATGGATATTGATATAGTAGAGTATACTGAAGAATAACTATATGCAATGACCAAATAACTGAACATGAATATCATAACATGCTGATCTGAATTGAATAATTGAATACATGGTCAATGCAATGTTGAGCCTGACTATGGGAGCTACTATTAACTAACATACCCCAAGCTGAGCTGGCTATGGGACCAACCTGTAACCTTAGATGGAAGGGTTTTCATACACTGCCAAGGGTATAAACTAATCTGATGTGGATCCACTAAACTGATGTCCACAAGGGACAAAGGTGTCATGCCTAAACTGACGGGTGACCCCTTTCTGAACCTACAGTGGCGCCGTAGTTCTGGAACTCAGAGGCTGCTACTAAAGATCTCAGCCTAAACTGACGGGTGAGCCTTCATCCCTTTGTCCACTCGGTGCTAAGTCTACTCCCAACTGAATACATATGTAATGAATACAAGTGAAATGTTGAATAGCTCAAATACTGATAATCATCTGAGAATGCAATAACATGATACTAAAACTGATAACATTCTAATTCTAAAGCATAACTGACTGAATCATCTTCCTAGGAAGTATGAATTATGAGTACTGGAATTAACACATGCTAGGATTACTGAACTCTGTACATATGACTAATCCTAGGTTCCCAACAAAACATGTAATAATATCATACAAGCAATAGAATCTAAATTGCAATGATTTCATAAGGTTTAGAAACCCTAGGTCTGAAGAATTGATTTTTAACTTAAGAACTAGACTGAATCCAGAGACTCAATAGGTGAAAGTAACCCACTAATAAAATCCCACATACCTAGAATAAGATTCTACGGAGGAACCTTCATATTTGGGGCTGAACTTGAAGAAAAACCCTCTTGTTTGTTCTTGAGAGGAAACGTTTCTTTTCTTGTCTTAAACTGCTAAGTGTCGATTTAGTTTAGGAGTAATGAGGGAAAAAGAGTAAAAAGCCTTTAATTACTCCCAAAATGGCTTAGGATCAGAGTTAAAATAATTGAGAAAAGACCAGAATGCCCTCAACTTAAAAAACAGAAATTGCAAAAAATCCCTCGTCAGACGGGCCGCCCGACAGGAGTCGGACCTGAGACGGCCCATTGGCCAGGGCGTGAAAACAGGGCAGACTGGGCTGGCCCTATGTACAGTCCCCATGACGGCTCACATAGCCCATCGCATCCTTGACGGCCGTGGTGACAGCCCGTCGGGGCTGAGAAGACTTTGGATGAGGCACTGACGGTTTTCCACGGGCTGCACCACTGCCCATCGGACCTCCGACAACCGTGGGGACCTCCGTCTAGCTAGAGTTGGCTGACATAAACTTTAGGCTCTTTCCACGGGGACCCCGACAGGTCGTCGTGTCCACAATGCCCGTGGGGCTTGACTTATAGATGAAATTTTGTTGAGTTTTTTTTTTATATCTGGGTTTTAAATGCTAGTCTGAATTCTAGGGTGTTACAATATCTCCTCATTGGGATCATTCATCCTCGAATGAAGACTAGCTGAGCAGAGTTTGGAGGGAAAGAGTTGCAATCCCTACAAACTGAATATTAGAAGCTGATATCTGACTGAGTCTATTTCTAAGTACATGAAAGCATGCTAAAAATACTGGAATAGCTGGAAGACGTGATTCTTAGACTGACATGCATAAGAGGAAACTGAGGGACTGAAGAGGAACTATTACCTCAAGATGAAACTGGATCGGAAGGAAAGAGGTGAGGATACTTGGCCTTCATGGCTGCTTCTGCTTCCCAAGTAGCTCCCTCAACTGACTGGTTCCTCCACAAATCTTTCACCGAAGCGACTTCCTTATTTCTCAACCTACGAACCTGACGGTCAAGAATTTCAACTGGAACCTCCTCATAGGTGAGGCTATCTTTCACAGCTACACTTTCTAAGGGCACAATCGATGTCAGATCACCAACACACTTCTTCAATAATAAAATATGGAAAACTGGGTGAACCGCTGCTAATCCTGCTAGAAACTCTAACTCATAAGCCACATTACCAATCCTTTTCAACATTCCCTAAGAAACTACATATTTGGGACTGAGCTTCTCTTTCTTGCCAAATCTCATCACACCCTTCATGGGTAACACTTTCAGGAAGACCCAATCGTCGATCTCAAACTCTAAGTCCCTTCTCCTCACATCTGCATAGGACTTCTGAGGACTCTGAGATGTCTTTAGCCTCTCTCTAATAAGCTAAACTTTCTCCATAGCCTCATGAACTGAATCTGGCCCAATCAAGGCTGCTTCACCTACTTTGAACCAACCAACCGGTGATCTATATCTACTCCCATAAAGTGCCTCATATGGGGCCACCTGGATACTGGAATGGAAGCTGTTATTATAGGCAATCTCTATGAGAGGTAGGTTATAATCTCAACTATCCTTGAAATCGATCATGCAGGCTCTCAACATGTCCTCTAAGGTCTTAATGGTACGCTCTGCCTGACCATCCGTCTGCAGATGAAATGTTGTGCTGAGATTTACCTGAGTACCAAGACCTTTCTGAAAAAACTTCCAGAAGTGAGATGCAAACTGAGGACCCCTATCTGAGATGATAGACAAGGGAACCCCATGCAACCTGACTATCTCGTTGATGTAGAGTCTGGCATACTCCTCTTTTGAATCTGTAGTCTTAACTACTAGCAAATGGGCTGATTTGGTCATTTTTTTCATTATCACCCAAATGGAGTCGTGCTATCTGCAAGTATGAGGTAAATCATTAATAAAATCCATGTTGATCACTTCCCACTTACAACTAGGAATGCTTATACTGAGTCACACCTCCTGATTTTCTGATGTTCTACTTTTTCCTGCTGACAGTTGGGACACTTTGATACAAAATCTGCAATGTCCCTTTTCTTGTCATTCCACCAATAGACTTCTCATAGATCATGGTACATCTTAGTGGCATCGAGATGAATGAAATATCCTGAACTATAGGCTTCTACGAGTGTTGACACTCAATTTTGGCCTGATATTTTTCAAGTTAATATTTTTAAATCTTTTATTCGTTAAATTGCACATAATATAATTTTTTCTCATATTTTTTCAATGTTATTACAATTTATTGATAATTATCCTCACTTTTGAACATATTGAGATTTTTATTAAATTTTTATTCATTTTAGTTAATTCTAATTATCGTTAATTTTTGTTACAATCATTTTTTCATAAATAAATATTATTTAATTTTATTGAATCATCAATTATTTAATTTTTTACACAATCTATTAATACATAAGTCGGAGGAGATATTTTTATACATATAAATAAATAGCCCATAGTTATAAATAAACCATGATTTTAAGCACACAATTTTAATAGCCACGGTTATATTTTTCCACCTAGATGATTTAGGGTTAAATTTTTCTATAAAATGTCTCATACATTCAACACACTCCTTTGGTGGAAATTTCTAAAATTAGTAAAAATTCCAAAAATATAGCATAGTCATTTTTTCCTTTTCTAGTTGTCTTCTCTGACAAAGCTCATCGGAGCTCCACCACCCACGATCTCACCATCTCTCTCACTTCTCCCTTCCCCTCGATAGGCTCACTATCCCAACCATCCACTACGCCGGAGATCCGATAAACCATCCCATTTTCACTTCTTCTTACTCGAGCTCCATCATCGACGGCCAGCTTCGGAGCTACGATAACCAAATAACTCACAAGCCAGCCAGATCCCCCTCATCTCTCAACCTCACTCTTTTCCCCTTCACCTCCTCGTCTCCATCTGTCACTGGCGAAACCACGCCATTTTTGGCAAAATACCATCTCTCCCTCACAAACCCACCACTGTTCTGCCCCAAACACGCTTCACCCACTCCTCCCCTTCGTTGCTCCGGCAATGAAACCCACAACTCCAATCAACAGACCGTACCAGCAAACAACCAAACAACAGACCGTACCAGCAAACAACCAAACAAACCTCCACCGCTGCTCCCATCTCCATCTCCGTTACCTTTCCGGCGCGTTTGAGCCACCAAACAACAAGGACAGAAACCAAACAAGCTCCGATGAGCAAGAGAACTCCGACAGACTCGCAACCATGAATTCCGACGAAACTACTAACAACCAGCCCGCTCACACACCTCGACAAGCAACTCTACATCGGAAAACCACAAAAAAACTCCTCCAATTTTTTCCATTAAAGGTTACATCGCTGCCTTAGCTATTTTCCCTTTGACAGTGATTTTCTTTTAGACCATTCTTTCCTTTTGTGTTAATTTGATTACTGTGTTTATTTGTTAGATATCATTGGCCAATTTGTTTGTATATTTTACCAACATCTGGAAGAATTTATTTGGGTTTTAGTTCCATCTAGAGTAGTACTATTAACTTGGTTGATGGATGGATAATATTAATTTGATTAATCATTCATTGTTACATTAAGATTTTTTTGTTGGGTATTGATTACCATCATATTAAAATGTTACTTTCTCTATTCATCGTTATAATTTCTTTATTTTTGTTCTGATTAGTTTTCCTTTAATTAATGAATGATTATTTTGATTCCTTATTATTTTATAAAATTAATAATAGAATATAAATTTAATTGGTCAATGAAAGAATCTCTCCATCGGATTTTTGAGGCCTCCTCATAATAAAAGACGTGTGTTATTTTGAGTTCGATTATTTTATATAGAATATCAATTTAATTGGCCAATGAAAGAATCTCTCCGTTTGATTTTCGAGGCCTCCCCATAATAAAAGAAGGATATTATTTTGAGTTTAATTATTTTATATCGAATATCAATTTAATTGGCCGATGAAAATTTTTTTGTCGATTTTCAAGGCCTCCAATGTATATAATACGTGTTTATTTTTAGTTATTATTTATTTAATTTTTTTTAATTAATTTTCATTCATTACTAACACTTTTACTAAGTGTGTTTACAAGTACACGAAAATGCTTTTCGAAAAAGATATTTCAAATTAAAATTCGTAGATGTTATATAATTCTTTATTGTATTTATTCATTTTAGCTAAGGATAGGCAAATATTAGGCCATTTCGTAAAAGTTTGTCCTTGAATTTTTAGAGTTTTGGAGAGTCTTTTTCTCTAACTCAAAAGAATCAAGGCATTTGTTTTATCTCCTCAATTGAAGAAATTAATTCAGTCGAGAACCACCGTTGTAGATTCTAAAGGATGTCTAACCCCTTCCCTTCGGAATAACTTGAACCCTTACTTAGAATCTAACTAGTT
This sequence comes from Jaltomata sinuosa, assembly GCA_003996215.1. Classification (NCBI taxonomy): domain Eukaryota; kingdom Viridiplantae; phylum Streptophyta; class Magnoliopsida; order Solanales; family Solanaceae; genus Jaltomata; species Jaltomata sinuosa. The sequence continues at coordinate 61,894 of QJPP01000357.1, read as the reverse complement.
TTGTACACTAAAATTTTACTTTATTAAAAAAGTTTCCTGATTTTTCCTAAAATTAGGTGGCGACTCTCTTTCTCTTACTTTCTCTAAATGAATTTTTAAAATTAATTTTTTATTTATTATTTTGTGAGTTTCGATGTTGTGTCCTGTCACGACCCGATTTCTCAGGTTATGATGGCACTTACAATTCCCCAGTAGGCGAACAAATCCCCCGTAGCTCAGAACGGTTAGTAATAGGCTACTAGCTAACCAATTGCGCACAACAAGCAGAAATAAGCGGAAGCTGAATATAAAGATAAGACACGCAGAAGAAACAACCCAAAAAATATAACATATATATATAATGATACTACACCAACCCCAAGACTTGGTATCAATAGTACAAAAACTTCTAATAGAATAAAAGTGCTAGAAGTAACAAAATACAATATAAATCTATCTTCGAAAGTACAAGGAGTAACAGTACAACAGATGAGATATGGCCAAGCCCCCACCGTCAGGCGCTCACCATAGTCTCGAATGTCCAAAAGCTGCACGAGTCTCCAACGCGATCAATGGAGAAAACTCAATTAATATCTACACTAAGAAGTGCAGAAGTGTAGTATGAGCACCAAGATAACGGGTACTCAGAAGGCATCATCGGCCGACTGATCACATATAAGATATAAAGTCAGTAATAAGCGGAATACAAGAAAGCAGTCACGAAAACAAGGAAGAAGCATAAGGAACTAGCACAAGAAGTAATTACCCAAGAGCTACAAGTATACATGCTAGCACAAACATATACATAACACAGAAACACAGGTGTAAGGAAAAAGAACGCACCTGGAATTCTTACAACAATAGTATATAAAAAGAGAATTTAAAGAGATGGGCAGTATACCGGTAACCTCAAATACCGAGCAAGAAAGAAAGCAAACCACCAAATTGAACTAGAAATCACATACTAATAGAAACAAGCCTAAGATATAAAATACCAAGGTAAAATAGTCATAAACCACACACAAGTCAAGCATAAGATGGAATAACTAACCCTAGAGTATCCAAACTGCCACTCAACCAGGACAAACGGGAATCGAAACCCCATAATCGCTCAGAAATCTATGAAACTAGAATCTCAAAAAGATGGGACCCACTAGCCCCTCAATAAGCTCAGTCCCAAGGACGGTGCCTCAATATGCTAAAAACTGCTAATCCACCAGAACCGTAGGCCATGACAAGCTCTAAATAAAGACAGGAGTAAATATAATCTACCTACAGTCCCAATGGCTGCGCATACAACCGAGGAACACAATCAAGTGAAAACAAATCCTCCGACCGCCCATACAACCAGAGCGTACACTAAACACACAACAAACATGGGTGGAATCCGAGTGAAATATGCATGATGATGATAATGATGGAACCGGTAATAGTAACTCTGTATGCACCTCCCCAACATGCTCGGTGCATCGATAGGAGGACCCATGGTGGGACGTGCCTGCTATACCTCATCCTACGCTGTATACCCCTCCTCCGACATGCTTGGCTCCTAGCCATGTCCTGGAATGGAGGGCCCATGGAGGTACCTGACCATATAAAGTAACGAATGTGAAATCTCAGAGAATCAAAACCTCAAAGTACGTGCTCAGAATTGAGCCGGGTCTAAAACAATAATAGTAATCTTAAAATACCCTTTCAAAGGGTGCCCGAAGTATACTCGGGTCTAAATCAATGATAAAAGTCTCAATAACTCTCTCAGAGGGTCCCCAGAGCGTATTCGATTCTAAATCCACTAGAAAATCAGGTCTATGTCCGGGACTCGCGGACAATCTCAAATAACCAACCATCTATGTTCCAGAGTCAATACAAGGTCACACACGACCATAAGGAGATGTTTCAGAGTCAATACAAGGCCCCATAGGACCACAAGAGTAATATACAATACTACGTGAATACTACAATCAACGTATGAAATAAATAGATCGAAAGGCAGACAAGGTCTGGGGTACAAACCTATAACAACCTACCCAAGGATGCTAATTAGTGCAGTTATATCCTATATACGCAGAGTCTAGGTAGGAAAAGCCATAACCTACCTGTTATGCGATGACTAGCTGCGAGAATTCGTTGTCTAGGCTCAAACTGCTCCGGAAAGCTCTAATATGCAAAAACACTATCATATTCTACGCGTCAATACAAATCTAACGGTACCCGTATTGCTAATATTTTAGCTGGTTCAATATCTGGGTCACAAATGGGCCCATAGGCCCCGCAACCCAAAATCAGAAACGAAAAACACACATGTATTCCTTACAATACCGGGAGCACATGCTAAAAATTTGAGCGGAAACGAACATGAAATGGAGCTCAAAAACAGCCCACCCATTTAAGAACTCAAAAGGAAATTTAATGAAGAAAATGAGAAATTAAGAGTGGACTTACCCGTCTTAGAAGCCAAATAAACGAGACAGGATAAACCAATAATAATCGCCAATTAGAAGGGATGAACAATGGTGGGAAAATGGAGGTTTTGGGAGTTTTTGAGGTGGAGGATTCGAAGTTGGGAAGTGAAATATGAAGAAGAAACAATGTTGCCAACAACTTATAAAAGCTGGCCCGCTAGGCGCAAGTGCGCAAGTGAAATATGAGAGAATGTAAACTTGAAGATCCCTAATTTGAAGCTTAGAGAATAGAGACCATTTTCTTCACTTGGAACTTGATTGAGAGAATAGAAGAGAACTTAGGCTAAATGGAAATAAAACCCCTTCTAATTTGCCCACAATGACTTAAGTTAGGAGTTAAAAGAGTTAGAAATTACAAAAATACCCCTGAAAAAAGAGTCTAAAAACTTCAAAAAATTTGGTCAAAGGCTTCCACGGACATGAATCACAGCTCGTGAAATGAATCACAGTCCGTGGAATGAAGGTCGTGGTTTCAAGGGACTTTTCAGGCCTCTGAACTGATTTCCACGAGTGGGAACCACGGTCCGCGGTTTGATCCATGACCGGTGGATCAAACTCGTGAATCTCAGGCCAAAAACTGATCTGCAGGTTCAATTTCATGGACTCAAACCACAGGTCATGGTTTGATCCACGAATCATAGATGGCTCTCGTGGTTACTGTTTATCAAAATGACAGACAAATATATTTTAGTAATACGCTGATAAATTTTTACTCTGGACTCGTATTAACACGCGGTCAGTGGTGGTGGAAAGAAGACTCAAAGATCTTTAATTTTGGTGGGTACTAGGCAACTTAATCTTCATATTCTAGGAGTTATGGTCATTTGATGCTGACCCTAGTTGAGTTTTATAAGAAAACTTAGTTTGTTGGGGTTCTTTCAACTAAACCTTGAGTTAAGGGTTCTTTGTGACCTTAATTTATATCTAATACACCTCCAAAACTTAAGAATAGGTCATAATACTTAGATACATAGAAAATTTATCTAGTTTAAGCCTAACAACATATGAAGAATGGTTCAAATTTGGCTTAGAATTTCTAGACTGTTACAATTTGATACACCCAAAATTACACCACTAATACGAGATATATAGTGGTCTTTATCAAATATAGAACAAATATGAGGTTGGGGCAAAATTCCCCAAAGAATATAGTAAGAACTACATCATTAGTAAATATTCGACTGGAAATCTTTATTTCCAAATAGGCGTTTTCAGAAAAGTAAAAGTAAGTAGTGTTTTATGGGTTATAAGTAACCAATTGTTTGCAAAGTAATTGATGTTGTGTTCAATAATAGAGAAAAAACTAGGATTGTGTTCCCCATGATTTCATAATGTAATAGGTGTATGCAACTAGTGATCTATCCTGGTAATATGTCTGTAAAACTAATGATATGTTATGGGTAAAATAAGGTCCGGTGAGCCCACTTAGAAGAATTTCACTTGATCGCAGATCGGTCTCACAAGTGTTGAATTACTAAACTTCATTAATTGTATTAGACTGATTACCTTCGATCGATCTCAAATCATTAAATGAGGGTTGATAGCCTCAAATCACTATTGTTAATCATTTTTCCTAACCTATTACCTCTTTGGTCTGGCATGTAAAGGTTAATGACGAGTTCTAACATTTGCAACCATCAAAAAACATTTGTTTCAAATCATACATGTAATATCACCATTCTAGAATCACTAGTCTTTTCACCAATGATATTAGTTCATCATGAGTCCCACAACCCTGATTATGTTGTTTAGCTACTCATGCTTGAGATAGTCATTGAGTTCCAGAATGCTCCCAGATGTGGCCCCTGAAACCATGTATCAGTTGACGGTTCATCATTTTAGTTGACGGTCCGTACACTGACTCGTGGTCTATAAAGCCGAGTCTTTTTATCAGTTTTTCCAAGCTTAAGTCCAGGAGTATTTTTGTAACTTCCCACTCATTTAACTCTTAAGTGAGGTTGTTTTGACCTCTTTTAGTAGGGTTTCTACCCCATTTAGCCTAAGTCTCTTCTTATTATCTGATTCAAGCAACCAAAAGAGGAAAGAACTTCATTACTCTAAGTTTCAAGCTCCAAAGCAAGGGTTTCAACTCCTAGTCTCAAGCTCCAAGTTCAAGTCTCCATTATTCTCATTCTTAGTTTGGCTAGCTTCAAATAAGGTATGTGAGTTTTCAATAAGGGGATTCTTCCACCCTTATGCCCAGAACCCCAATTCTTCTAAATTGAATTTATGAATTTCAAGTTAGGGTTCTTACCCAAATCTTATGGTCTTTTCAAATAAGTGTTTTCTCTTGATTCTTCAATAACTTCTAAGTTAAATTTCATGATTTACATGGGTTTGCAAATGATTATTTATCTCATGATTTGAAGGATAACCCTAGCTCAATTTTACATGCATGGCTTGATTTAAGGAAAATTTCATGCATTGATATTATGATCTCAAGGATCTTATGAAATTGGATGCCTAATTCTTCAAGCGATGAATTTAGAAAGAAAAGTATATTTTGAATTATGGCTATGCTAAGTTTTAAGACTTATGAATTGAAATTGCATGACATCAGATATGTTCTTATGCTTTTCAATCAGATTTGACATCATATTTGTCATTAGTTATGATCAGTTTTGGCATCAGTTATGCACCAGTATTATATGAGCTATATGTATATTTTTGGGAGTAGTATTTAGCACAGAGTTGGATGGGGTGAGAGTACCCTTAGTCCCAGAATTATATGCCCCCGTAGGTTCATAAGTCCCCTCTGTTGGGCATTAGAATTAGTGATCATGCTACAGCTATGCCTTTATACCCTGGCAAAGTATATTGGGTCCTCTCGATGAGGAAGATACATCGGATTTCATATAGCTAACATGGTCTATGTCGGTTAGAGAACCTCCCACAGAAATAGTTCCAAGTATTATTTAAAATGTATTTGACTCTTGTTCACATTTCAGACATACTACTTATGATTATGTTTTTAGCTTATGCTATTGGATTGGGTCATTTACATTTTCGTTTTATCGTTATAGTATGATATTAGTTTCTAAAGCACATCTAGAATGTTACTTCAGATTTTGCATAACTCACATATTCAGTATATCCTATAGTATCTGACACATATTTTGCGTTGCATCCTATTATGATGCAGCTTCTGGATCCTTTTTTCAGGCACGGGGCTAGACATTATCAGTCATTCGGATTCTGTTGGTGAGTCCTCATCATTCAAGGGCCATAGTTATGCTAGTTATTTTCATGTCCTTTCTTCATACTTCTGAGTTAGTTGGGGTCTTGTCCCATCAACTCTTTATGTCAGTTTAGAGGCTTCAGACATAGCTATACTTGTATTTTGTGTTTATGAATTTGATATCCTTAGTTCGTTATCTTATATATTGACATGGTTTCCTATATATACTATTTATGCTTCTGCTATGTTTTCTTAAGTTATCTGAGTTATGCTATGACCAAGGGTTAACTTGGAGCACTTGTGGTCCCAGGTCCCGTGTTACCTCTAGGGGGTGGCCTTGGAGTGTGACAGTGGAAAAAACCGGTCCAAGAAAGCCTTGACTAATTCATTCCATGATGTGATGGAGCCCTTAGGGATCTTTTCTAGCCATGCGGTTGCCTCTCCTATGAGAGAGAATGGAAATAGTCAAAGTCAGATTGACTTTTGACTAATATTTTGGATGTTATACGGCTTGCAAATCTCTAAAAAGTTTTGAATGTGCCGATTAGCATCCTCACTTTCTAGTCCTCCATACAAGCCCTTTATTTGTATAAAATGCAAAATAGTAATGGTAACGTGGAAGACCGCATTACCAACAGTTGGAGGTAGTCGAATGACACTCGCGGCACCATGAACAACCAAGACATCCTCTATATCCATAAATCCGTCCATGTTGCCTTGCTCGCTAGCGTGGCTCATAAGTAACCTATTCATAACACCAAAGACAACCAAAATGTAAGAGAGAACAAAACTCTAAACTAAAGTGAATCAATAGACAACAAATGACAAACCAAAAACCAATCCCCGGCAATAACGCTAATTTTTTATGACGTCCAAAACAACTCTCCCAAAGGAGGTGGCAACAATCGCCGAGCAAAATAATAACCCAATGCGATTTGGGGTCGAATCTATCAGGATTGGTACGAAGATTTATCACAAATTATAATTTAATTCACAAGAGCAAGCTAGTGTTCAAGCAAGTTAAGTAAATGGGGAACTTTGTTTTGGGAACAAAAATTCAAATTATGACAAATCAACAATGTAAGCACAAGAGTTTATATCAATATAGGGAAGACTGGGGATGTGCTTTCGATGGGGTCATGCATTTGGATTGAAGTTGATTATTAAAGTTATTTTCGGTCAAAGTGCAGGTAGCCTTCGTTCAAGTCATGCTTAGTTGTTTTTCAGCCTACCAAAGATTTATACTTTGGCCTCTTTCAAACCCCGTAGTAAAGCAATAAAACAACCAATTAGCTTAGCTGAGTTAAGCTATTTCTAGCCTTAACTCTTAGGTGGGAATTTCCTAAATCAAGCTATTTCTAGCCTCAATTTATGGTGAAAAATCCCAAATTCCTCCTATTGAATCCTTACCCAATTATGGAACTTCTTCTTCAAGCAAGAACATAATTAGTAAGCTAAATTAATATTTGCAACCACCAATTTTATAATTAAAACATGAAGGATTCAATAGACCTACACATAATAACAAATTATAAACCAAATAATCAACACACATCCCCATATTAAAACACTCATCATGCACACACCCCTAGAATTGAACTTAGGTACTCATAATGACGGAACAAGAGAATATACCAAGTGGGTTTTCAATAATTCCATTCATCTTCAATAACTATCTTCAATTCCAAGCTCAAATATTCAACAATGGTATTTTTCCATTCAAGGAAGAAGAAAGCTAAGGAAACTTTTACTCAAAGGTGTACTCTAACAACTATCTCATATGTGGGGAAAAAGTTGGCATATATTACTCACACAGATCCCAAAAAGGGTCTTGAAAGTATCCCAATTACACAATGACATTTTTGACCATTTTGCCCTTTGGAGCACTTGCGATGGTACCTGTTGTCGCCCATGCAGACTTGTGACATGCAGGTGCCAAGTCGTTGGAGTAGTGAAGAACTCTGGCCTGCTGCTCCATCTGCATGGGCACCTGCGGTCCCCCTTGGTAACTTGCAGCACACAGGTACATGTGTTGCTGGGCAGTTCTTCAGCTGTCATATCCGCTGGGACCTACCAAATGCAAGTGCCCTCTTGTGACTCGCAGGTCCTCTCGCACATCTTGGACATATCTCTTTTCTTTTGGTTATCTCTTGACTTAGCCTCCATTTGTAGCTTAACTGAGTTCAAATCCTCTTCATTTTTCATTGATCAAAAATGCCTACATATATGATAATAAAGGCATAAAATCCTTCTAAATCACATCAAATCAAGACAACAATTCATGGACAAGAGTTAAATAAGTTGATAGATTACCAATTTATCAAACACAAACCAAATATACTACCGAACAGGAAATGGCATTTCGAACTCAACAGAATCGATGAAATGACCAACGTATGTCATCTTGATGAAATATTTACCAAAGTCAATATTTTAACCAAAAACACCAAATTTTACCCAAGTATCCAAAATGAGTCTGAAAGCCTTGCAACTCAAACCAAAGGTACCACTACTGCAAAATCCATGTTAGAGCTAACAACACTGATAGAATTCCTATTTGAGCCCGTTTACCTCAAATGTTGACGAAATTAAAACATTTCAACTTTAAGAGTTTCAAAATAGGGAAACTCTTCTAAAACCCAACAAAACACTTTGAGAAGCGTTCTAGCTATACCAAGTCACATAAGTAGTGTAGAAGCTACAGGAAGGGTCGCAAATAGTAATAACATATGAAAAAAAGAAAATAACCACAAGGGTCATTACAACATCCACTACTTAAAGGACTTTTATCCTCAAAAGTTAGATAAAAGAAGGTACCTGAAGGCTTGAAAAGGTGAGGATATCTGGTCCGTATGAGTCTCCCAAGGAGCTTTCTCAATTAGATGATGCCTCCACTGAACATTAACTAGTGGAATCTCTTTAAACTTCAAGTTTCTAACTTGTATGTCCAAAATTGCAACAAGCTCCTACTCAAAACACAAAGTGTCTTCTAACTTAACCGAATCCCACTGAAGCACGTGAGACTCATCCGAGATGTACTGCCTCAACATAGAAACCTGGAAAATAGGGTGAACACCCGATAAAGCTAGAGGCAAGGCTAACTCATATTCTACCTCCTTAATGCGCCAAAGAATCTCAAAAGGCCCAATGAGCCTAGGGAAAAGCTTGCCCTTCCTCCCAAACCTTATCACGCCCTTCATGGGCAAGACACAAAGGAAGACTCTGTCACTAACCATAAACTCCAAATCATGCACTCTTTGATCAACATAACTTTTTTGCCTACTTTGACCTTTATGGAGCCACTCCTTAATCACCTGTACTCAATCCATAGAATCACACAACAAGTTAGTACCCCAAGGCCTAAACTCAAAAGCATCAAACCAACCCACCAGATACCTACAGTGCTTACTATACAATGCTCATCAGGTTTCTAAAATGGTAGTTGTTATTATACGTAAACTCTACCAAGGCTAAGAATTGGTCCCATAAACCTTTGAAATAAATAACACAAGTCTACAACACATCCTCTAGAACCTGAATTGTATGCTCTGACTGACCATCCATCTGTGGGTGAAAGGCCATGCTAATCTCAACTTGGGTACCCAACTCTCTCTGGATCGACCTCCAGAATCATGAAGTAAAATAAGTACCACGATTTGAAATGATAGAAATAGGCACCCTATGCAAACGGACAACCTCACGAATGTAGATCTGAGCTAAACTTATCTAAACTGTAGGAAGTATGAACCGACAGAAAGTGAGAAGACTAGGTCAACCTATCCACAATGACCCAAATAGCATTAAATCTCCAAAAAGTACATGTCAAGACAACCACAAAGTCTATAGTTATCCGTTCCCATTTCCACTCAGGAATTGGTAGCCTCTAGGTCAAACCACCTGGTCTATGGTGCTTGTACTTCACCTGCTGACAGTTCAAGCACCTAGACATAAAATATGAGATATCCCGCTTCATCCTAAACTACCAATAGTGCTACCTCAATTCACAATACATCTTTGATGCCCTTAGATAAATAGAATACCTAGAACAATGAGCTACCTCCATAATCAGTCTTACCAAATCACTAACTCTAGGAACACAGATACGGTCCTCAATCCTTAGAACACCCTATGAATCTAATGTCTCCTTCCTAGCCTCTCCAATAAACACTTTATCTTGAATCATCCTATACTTCACATCATTAAATGGTTGTGCTCGAATTTTCTCTAATAATGAAAACCTGGCCTCAATTCAAGCAAAAATCTCCCCAAGCTCAGAAATTTCAAGTCTAACTAACCTGTTAGCTAAGGACTGGGTGTCCAAAGCTAAGGGTTGCTCCTCTGCCTCTAAGAATGCAAAACTTCTTATTCTCATTACCTTTTGGCTGAAGGCATCAAGCACTACATGTTCCTTGCTAGAGTGGTAAAGAATAGAAATATCACAGTCTTTCAGTAACTCCAACCATCGATGTTGTCTCAAATTAAGGTCCTTCTGGGTGAATATGTACTAAAGACTATGATGGTTGGTGAAGATCTCACAATCGACTCCATATAGATAGTGCCTCTAAATCTTCAATATAAAGACTACCGCTGCTAACTCAAGTCATGAGTGGGGTAGTTCCTCTAGTAAACCTGTAGCTATCTTGAAGCCTATGCAATGACTCTACCCTGCTGCATCAACACACAACCCAAACCAACTCTAGAAGCATCACAATATATGATAAAACCCCTAGCCCTCAACTGGATGAATAAGAATCAGAGTTGAAGTCAATAAGGACTTGAGCCAGATCCAATCATGAACTATCTCAATCTTTGCCAGATATATCATAATCCCATCCTTGGACACTATATGCCCCAAGAATTCCATGGACTCAAGACAAACTCACACTTAGTGAATTTGGCATAAAAATATTAATCTTGCATGGTCTAAGCACCACTATCAAATGCTTCATATGCTCTTCTCTACTCCTCAAGTAAACAAAGATGTCATTGATGAACACTATAGCAAATGAATTCAAGTAGACTCTGAACACATGGTTCATCAACTCCGTGAACATTGTTGGGGCATTGGTCAAATTAAAGAACATGACCAGGAACTCATAATGGACGTATCAAGTCTTCAAAGTAGTCTTTGGGATGTCTGATGCCCTAATCCTCAACTGGTGATAACCTGGTCTTAAATCTATCTTAAAGAACATCACTGCACCTTATACCTAGTCAAGCAAATCATCAATACATGGCATCAAATTCTTATCCTTGATACTCACCTAATTTAGCTGCATATAGTAAATACACATGCGCAAAGAACCATTCTTCTTCGTCACTAAAAAATAGGAGTACACCACGAAGACATACTAGGATTATTACTTAGAAGATCTTAAAGCTGCTCCTTAAACTCTCTCAACTCGGTAGGTGCCATTAAATATGACGGGATAGAAATGGGATGAGTGCTCAGCGCAACATCAATACCAAAGTCAATATTGTGATCAAGAAGAAGACTAGATAAGTTAGTAGGAAATACATCAGAATACTCATAAACCGTCAAAACTGACTCAATCGAAGGTGTAGTTACACTAGTATCATTAATGTAAGCAAGATAAGCCAAGCACCCCCTCCTAACCAATTGTTGGGCTCCCAAAAATATTATAACTCCCCTCGGCATGTGGCTATCGGTACCTTTCCATACAATAGGAGGGATACTAGGCATATGCAGACTAATTACCTTCGCAAAGTAATCCAATAATGCATGATAAGGGTACAACCAGTCCATGCCCAAGATCATATTAAAATCCACCATATATAACATAATTAGGTCTACTCACGTGTCATATCCTGAAATAGTCACTACACAAGATCGATACATATGATCCACTACTAAAACATTTCCTACTGGGTAGCCGCATGCATAGGCACAAGCAATAATTTACATACAGACTCCATACGAGTAGCATAATAAGCAGACACATGAAAATATAGACCTCGAATCAATCAATGTAGAAACTGACTGATGGTAGATGGGGATCATACTTGTGATAACAATGTCTGATGCCTCAGCCTCTAGTTTACCCAAAAATGCATACATGTGGCTCCGTCTTCCATGAACACCTGATATGCGTGACTGAGGATAACCCTGAGTACCTTAGGGCCCACACTTACTACCATGCACAATGCCTCTCACTGGTGGCATTGGATCCTGGGGGCCTGAACCACATGGCCTTGCTGTCTGCACTGCCTGAACCTAGGATAATATCTAGCAAAGTGTCCTAACTCTCTGCACTAATAGAAACTCCTACCAGATGCACCCTACTGCAATGACCCAGCTAAACCAGAATGGCCACTGATAATTTATTAATCTACCAACTTATTGAGCCTTTAATCTTGAATTATTACCATGTTTTGATAAGATTTAGAGGTTCTTATAGCCTTTATTGACATGAATGCATGTACTAGTGGTCAAAGATAAAAAACAAGGAATTGGACCCTAAAGAGCTCAAAAAGAGTTGAAGTGTGAAGTAATCAAGTGAGATGAAGATTTTGCCTTGAGGTACGGACCTCGTATGACACACACAAATCTTGGTGCAGTCTGCACCTCCCTCCGCATAAATGCTCAGAAAAAGAGAAGAATTTACTAAGGAGGTGTGGCGCCCGTGTCACACGCATAAGGCCTAGTGCGAACTGCAACTAGCTTTGCATGACAACAAAAGATCAGCCAAAGTCAGTGGTTCACATATGCTGAGCTGTGTGATGAGCACAATGTGACATGCAAATCGCACATCACCGCACATAGCTCCCGAAGGGAATTTTTGTCCATTTTTGTATGATGAATTGGGAACATTCTAAAACCCAATTTGGGAATATTTTTTCATAGTTTTGAAATAGTTTTTGAATAGTTTTCAATTTTTGAGAAAGTTTCTCTCCCAAGGCAAGAAATAGGGTTTCACTCTATACAATTAATGTAAAGGAATATGAATTTCCCTATGGGTATATTTTCTTCTTCCTTTAGCATGAGTGGCTAAGACTCCTTGTCTAGGGATGTGTTGATGATGGGTACTTGATAAAAGTGTATTGGTCTTGCTTATTTATATTTATAATTACTAATATGATATGGTTCTAGTGATTTCACCATGTTTTAACTCTAAAATTGGTGGTTGCAGATATTGATTAAATTTACTTGATTGTGTTCTTGCTTGATAAAGAGGTTCATAATTTTCGATGTGAAATTACTAGTTAGTACTTGGGATTCCACTTAGATTGAGGCTATAAATAGCTCAATTCACCGGAAATACCCATTAAAGGGTCTAAGCTAGAGAGAGTGTGACCTCTCCAAGCCTATATTGGTTGCTTTGTGCCTAAACAATGGTGCTTGAACAAAGACCTTTGGATAAATGATTGTGAGATCAAAAGATTAACATTCATGCCTAAAACCAATACTACCCATGTTGTTTAGTGAGAATTTACGCATTTGAGCAAGTACCTAGACCCGTGTTTGAGTCCCACCAGAAGCACATCCCTAGTCGTCCTCTCTCTTGTTTACACCTTGCATTCACTTTATTGTTTGGTTTGGAATTGAATTGTGACAGATTCCTAATTCCTTCTTTTTTACATTATTTGTTGTTTGGACAATCTACTCTCGTTGTGAGGTCCTTTCTACAATCTCATTGACTAAGCTATAATTCCCTATGGGATCGACCCTGACTCCCATCAGGTAATATTAATTTTGTTTTGCTTAACGATCGTTGTCACCTCCCTCTTGGAGAGTACATTTGAGCATTATCAAAAATAGCGTCATTGTCGGAGAATTGTGTTTGAGTAGCCTTTTTGAATGTGAATTAAAATCACCTTGTAGAGTGTTTGTTCTTTTTTATTTGGTTTATTGTTGGTGATTGGTTCCAGGCAGACATTCCTCAAGCACCAATAACAAGTACTTCTCACTTAACCGATGTGCACTTGAGAATATGACCTTATTAGACTTTGAGTTTTAAATTTTTGGGAAGCCGAGGGAGCAATGGGTGTGACCTTTGCTAGAGAGATTGAGGATTTGGTAAAGAGTGGTGCACGAAGGGATAGAGAGCTATCAATCACCACCACACTTCTTGAAATCATGTTAATGAGTGCAACGAATCACCAATTTAAAACAATCAATACCATTGGTGTTGTTGGGGCCGTGAGGCTAGTGAAAGATGTAGATGGTTCGAATCAAGGTAGTGAAGAGGCATTTGTGGCAGACCACGAGATGGGTTTCCATGGAAGTCCAAAAAGTTTGGGAAAACATAATCATGGGAATCAAGGTTGGAATAAAGAAAATGGTGGATCTAGAATTGAAAGTATGCTCGCGAGAGTGTTGTTGAAAGTAGAGTCCACCGGCAGGGTCATCAAGGAGTTGAGGTATGATCTTGGGAGTCTTGACCAAACTGTGAACTCACACTCTCTCGCTATCGAACGTCTTGAAGAAAGAATGGTATGACTCACTTTGCAATTCGAGTCTAAGAAAATTAAGGGAGATAGAGGAATGGGTGATATGAGAGACCTAACTAACCCCGTGGAGATTACAAGCCCGAATACGAGTAAACCTAGAAATAGGAGACCTTGGGGAAATGGTGTGTCTAAAACACAAAATCATGAGAACAAGGTGCATAAGGTTTGCAAACCTTTCCCTATATGTCCACCTCCTTTCCCTCAACATTTATTGCAAGAAACAGAGGGTGAGACTCCGAGAGACTTTGAATCTATGTTTAAGAGAATCACCATCAATGTTCCAGCGATTAGTGCTTTCAACAGAATAACTGAGTATGCCAAGTTCGTGAAAGCAATGTGCACCACATGCAACTTTGAAGAATGTGGGGTTGTTCACATGTCCCCTCTAAGTAGCGCAATGCTATCGGGCAATTTTGTTAATGTTGAGGTAACTCATAGTGTGTACACTAATGGCTTGACATTGTCTGGGAATAGCCAATCTGGGATCCAAGGTAAGGGTTAATAAAGCGACACCCACGGCTGGACCAAGGAATGTGATGAAATTCACCTAGTTGCCAGACCAAGGAATTAGGGGAACTTAACTTATTGATTCTGCATGCTAAGTATCAAACTAGGTTACCAAGTACAAACGCCTTACTAAGTTATGATCTCATGGGGAACCCTACCCTAGTGATCTCATTAATTGGTTACAACTCTCGAAATTAGCAACTGTTACTTGTTTACTTTTGAATTACAAGCATTACTCATTACTTTAAAACCCCCCCTTTGCGGGTAATAAACGACTACAAGCATGAATAAACACTAATCAAACCTTGTCCTACCATATTCTCTGTGGGATCGACCCCAACCTTTAGTTGGGTTCTATATTTGAATAGCGATCGCTTGCGCTTTTTTTAGAGGTGTAATTTGGGCACATCAAGTACCTGCATAGACATCAATAAAGGCCATTAGAACCTTTTAATCTCATCAAAACATAGCAATAATTCATAAGTTAAGGCTCAATAAGTTGGCAAATTACTGACTTATCAATATGCATGCACAAGATAAATCTCTAAGAGGAAAGAACCCCTTCAATTGAGCATCAACGAAGGGTGAACCCGTCTATCCAAAGGTGGTGAAGAAAGAGATTATTAAGTGGTTAGATATCGGGGAGGTCTTTCCTATCTCTGATAGTACCTGGGTCAGTCCAGTGTAGTGTGTGCCAAAGAAGGGTGGAATTACTATCGTGCCTAATGAAAAAGATGAGATGATATCCCTCAGACTCATGACTAGATGGAGGGTGTGTATGGATTACTGGAAATTAAACTCATGGATGGAGAAGAATCACTTCCCTCTCCCGTTCATAGATCAAATGTTAGATAGGTTGGCTGGCCGTGGTTTTTATTGCGTTCTTGATAGTTATTCTAGGTACAACTAGATCGCAATTGCCCCAGAAGATCAAGAGAAGATGACCTTTAGATTCCCCTATTGGACTTTTGCATTCAAAAGAATGCCCATTGGATTGTGCAACTCCCTGGATACCTTCTAACGGTGCATGATGTCAATATTCTCAGACATAGTCAAAGATATAATGGAGATCTTCATGGATAAATTCTTGGTAGTTGGGTATGAGTTTTGTGATTGTTTAGAAAACTTAGATGAAGTTCTTAAATGATGTGAGGAAACAAACTTGGTACTAAATTGGGAGAAGTGCCATTTTATAGTAAATGAGGGGATAGTATTAGGGCACAAAATATCTAAAAAAGGGCTTGAAGTTGACCAAGCCAAAATTTAGGTCATATCAAAGCTACCCTCTCCGAAAACTGTAAAAGGTATAAGGAGTTTTCTAGGCCATGCCGGGTTCTATAGGCGCTTCATCAAGGATTTCTCAAAGGTGGCTTATCCTTTGTGTAAGTTACTTGAAAAAGGAGTCGAATTTGATTTTGATAGTAGTTGCATGAATGCCTTCCTTACATTGAAAGAGAAGTTAGCATCAACCCCCATCATTATTGCACCGGTTTTGACAAAGCCGTTCGAGCTTATATGGGATGCGAGTGGTGTAGCTTTGGGGACCGTTCTTGGTTAACAAAGAGAGAAACTCTTCCACCCAATCTACTATATGAGAAAAATATTGAATACGGCTCAAACAAATTGCACTGTGATGGAACAAGAGTTGTTGGCCATAGTTTTTGCCTTTGAAAAGTTTCAAGCATATCTTTTAGGGACCAAAGTCGTAGTGCACGCTGACCATGCGGCAATCAGATACTTGATAACGAAGAAAGATGCCAAGCCCCGGCTAATTCATTGGGTATTACCTCTCCAAGAATTTGATTTTGAAGTAAAAGATTGGAGGGGATGTGAGAATCAAGTGGTTGATCACTTATCAAGACTATAAGAAGAGAGAAGGCCCATAGGGGAACTTGAGATAAACTATTCATTCCCCGACGAGTGCATTTTGGCTTCCTCGCATGATCTTATACCATGGTTTGCTGACTTTGCTAACTTTTTAGCGAGTGATTTGCTTCTGGATGGTTTGAATTCACACCAGAAAAAGAAGTTCTTGCATGATGCCCGGAAGTACTATTAGGACGAACCCTACCTATTTAGGATTTGTGCCGATGGAATAATTCGGAGGTGCATCCCCAAAATTTAGATGATGCCCATTCTTAAGGCATGCCACTCTTCACCCGTTTGTGGTCACCATGCGGGTATTCATATAGCTTCGAAAGTGTTACAATGTGGATTTTACTAGCCGACTCTATTTCAAGATGCCCATGATTTGATGAAGAAATGTGACAAATGTCAATGTGAAGGGGGCATGTCTAGATGCCCTGAACTCCCATTGACACCAATCCTTGAAGTTGAATTATTTGATGTATGAGGAATTGATTTCATGGGGCCAATTGTGAGTTTTTATGGGAACACTTTCATTTTAGTGGCTATGGACTACGTTTCCAAGTGAGTTGAGATTGTGGCATTACGAAATAACAAAAGGAAAAGTGTCACCACTTTCCTAAAAAAGCATATATTCGCTCAGTTTGGCACCCCTCGTGCCATCATTAGTGATAGGGTATCTCACTTTTGCAACAAATTGTTTAGTGCTCTACTTGAAAAGTATGGAGTGAAATACAAAGTGGCCACTCCCTACCACCCACAGACAAGCGGGCAAGTTGAGGACCTCAATGAAATGGATAAGTTCTGAATGCGGGCTTATGAAAGTGCCTCACCCTACAAAGCCCAAATAAAACACTATCATGATTAGCAAATTCTCAAGCGAGAGTTTTATCCGGGTGATTGGCTGATCTTATTCAATTTGAGACTCCATCTTTTCCTGAGAAAATTAAGATCCAAATGGTCAGGCCCTTCTAAAATTAATGAGTTTGATACCTTGGCATACGACTGGCGTGCGGTCCGCATCATTGATTATGAGTGTCGCACATTGGTTTTGCACCACCGACTAGAACACTGGCAATCTTACAAAAACATTCAGCCCACTATGCGACCATTGAGGTGATTTGCAAACCCCAAAGTGTGTCACACATGTCTTTTGCATAGCAGCAGGCAGAACACTGGCACCAATATTTCCTATTCTTGTGCGATTGATGATGCATTTTGCCCCAGCCTTTATGCGTCTCACACGGTGAAACCAGGAAGTGCTCTCTTTTACTAAACTCTACTATCATTAAGGAAAATGCTCCATTTGTGTTTGGGGGTGCTTTCAATTGGTAATCGCCTTGTTAATAGAAGAGTAGCAATAAACTCCAATGGTTTTCTTAATACCATGGTTCTTTCTCAAGGAGCAAATATTGTCTTTATTTTCCTTTTCTTTTGTTTTTGTGTCGAACCGGGTTGGTGTTTCCCAATGATGGATTGAGAGGTGACTTTCTTAAGGAAAAATGCCAAGTTTTAGTTTTAATTTGAGTTTGTGCTTTGCTTGTCTCGAAATGGACCCACCAAAAAAATTTCTTGGCAAAAGGTTTTTGAAAAGGAAAGGAAAAGAAGGAAAATGAATTTTTGAGGAAAGCATTCTCTTTTCATGACTTGCACACTCTCGATTTGGCTTGATCGATTCACAAATGAGTGTGTAATGAACTCAGAATAGCTTGTCAAAAGTCATTTGTCCAAATTGATTTTAAGACCAAGGTTGAAAGTTCGTGTGAGGTGATGTCGTGTATGGTGAGGCTATACCTTGATTCTTATGCATGTATGTCATCTAGAACTTGCCCTAAATGTGATTCAAGGCAAAATTCTAGATGTGGCTGAGCTTGGAAGATGAACTTAGTCCCGTTTTGAATAGCCACTTTACACCAAATGACTTCCCTTGACATCAATCCTAGTGAATCCTTTTGAGATTGTGACCATTCTTTTGCACTTTTTATGACACCTTGACCTTTTTGTAACCTCTATATTGGCACCCATCCTCCCTAACAACTTGAAAGTGAAACGTAGGCTAAAAGCCTAAGTTTGGGGAGCGGGGATGAAATGACAATATAGGCAAAAGCCTAAGTTTGGAGATGTATGTGCTTAATGTGTTGAAGAAAAGGAATGCACTTCAAGTGCAAGCACTACAATATTTTAGTATTTTGTCCACCCTTGTAAAGTGTGGCCTAAAGTAGCAAAAAGTGTGGCCTTTGATCAACGGCTACACTTTTGGCCTTTAGGCCACACTTTTCCTGGGGTGGACTAAAAGGGAGTAACCATTGACTTTAGACCACGCTTTTTAAGTGTGGCCATAGAAGCTACGGTTAAAAAGCGTGACCTATGAGTTACAAAGGCCACGCTTTGTATCATCTCATTGGTAACAATTTTATTTGATAAGTCTACGGTTAATAAGCGTGTCCTTAGCTTTGTTATTGGCCACGCTTTTTAAGTGTGGCCATATAAGCTATGGTTAAAAAGCGTGGCCTATGAGTTACAAAGGTCATGCTTTATAGCATCGCATTGGCAATAGTTTATTTGATAAGTCTACAGTTAAAAAGAGTGGCCTTAGCTTTGTTATTGTCCACACTTTAAAAGTGAAGCCTTTTATACCTCTTCTACGATAATACTTATAAAGTATAACCTTTTCTTTTGACATTCCTATAGCCACACTTTTGAAGTGTGCTAACATTGTATAAAAAGAAAATAATAATTTTGGTTTGCATATATATTGCCAGAAATTATATATATATATATATATAGAGAGAGAGAGAGAGAGAGCCAGAAATTATATATATACATATATATACATACATATATAAATGATCTCGAATACAAAATTTCTAATAAATATTCAAATGTAGTTCATTTGCAATAACCTACGAAAATAACAATGTATTCAAAATGCACCAACAAATTTTTTGATCAGTACTAAAGATAAATTCCATTATAAAAAACAAAATGTATTCAAACATATATCACAATAGTTCAAAAATTCTTTATCATTCACTTCAATAGGTGTAGTTGACTTGTGGCCACCATTCAAATTTGATCACCGGCATTTTCCTACATATTCAAAATAAAATTTAAAGTTAAAAAAAAATCATGTTCAATGCATTTCATATGAAAATATTCAGCATAAGGATAGAAAAATAAAAACAAACTTGCTCGATCTTAGGCTTCTAGTTTGGGAAGCCAACAATCAACAAGCAAGCTGGAAAAAAGCCAAAGGGGGACCAATTCCATACCCTTGATAAGGGTATAAATCTTAGGCTTCTATTTTGATATTTAAATAAGTAATAACAGAAGTGAATAAAAAGGCACAAATTTTACTTTTCCAAGACATTGAATCAAAGATTATGCCTCTTAGATGTTAGTAGGCATGGAATTGAAAAATCTGATGCAGAAAAATGAGAAAAGAGACGGAAGTGTACAAAAGCATCAGCAGGAAAGCTCAAAAACAATCATCATCATCCTAAAAGTTCAGAGATATTGGTTACCTGAAGTTATTTGGTCAATTTTGTAAGGGATAACAAATCAGGTGGAGTAAACTCTGGTTGCCCTATATTTGTTTTCAAATAAGCTACTTCTCATATATTCAATGCCAAAGAGAATTAACGATCCAGATGCGTGATTCTATAGTCAAAGTTCTCACAAAAAAGCCAACACTGATAAACGGAAAAATGCAAAATTATGCATTGCTGTAATATCTTTCAGCATCTCCATCTGGCCACTATACCAACACATAGAAAAAAGAGGCCCCTGGCAGTAAATCATAAGTGAAAACCAACTAATGCATGAAAATGCAAAATTTTGTGAGCCTCTAGTTTGTGTGGTTGGCAGTTACTGAAAATTTATGCAGCCTAAAATGGCACAACAATTTGAGGGTAGAGCTAAAGAATATCCAAACATGCCATAGATGCTGCCAGTAGCAGGCTAAGAGAACTTATTCCTCTCATTCTAATCAAGTGGTCTTTCTCTAACAACCTCACTTTCCAGTTTAACAATGGAAAGACCAATACAACAGGACTTATAACTAAGCCATTTGTCATAAAAACAAAAAAAAGAAGACAATAAATAAGATGAAATGAGGAATCTTCTTCCTATCTAACAAAAGCCTTAAATCTAAGCAAATGACAATAACCAGCCATGGTAAACGCATACGATTTCTAACTTCAAATCCACAAACATTTGACTTTTTGATAAAAGAAAGTTTAATTTTTGTAATGCAGAGAAATTACTGCCACTGTTACAATACAACAACATGAGCTAGATAGCACTATATCCACAAAGTCCAAGTAAAGGGAGAACATCATATCACTTTTTCTTTATGATCAAGTCAGAACAACAACTACATATTACCAATAATAAAGTTTTGAGCTTTCCTCCCATCAACAACAACAAACCCAATGTAATTCCACAAGGGAGATTTTGGGAGGCTGGATTATATGCAGCCTTACCCCTACCTTGTGCTGCTAGATAGGCTGTGTCGAAAGGAAACTCGGCTCAAATAATAATAAAATTTTGAGCTTTCCACCTATAAAACACTAAATCGTGAAGAACCCATTTTTCCAATTATCACAAAGTTAATATCAAGCATAAATACAACTATTAAAACCCAACATATGCATTTTGGCTATTAACATAGAGAGAAAAGTAGTAATATGACCAATAATAAAGTTTTGAGTTGTCAGAAAAAAGAAGAGGAGAAAAATTAAAGTTCATTTTGTCCATGATATATGTTGGTATGAGCAAGAAGAGAATAACACGATACATGTTGAGTGGAGTTGACATATTGAAGGAGTCGACGAGCAAGTTTACAAGATCATACATACCTTAATAGGATTATACTTGTAGAAATTTGGAGAAGCAGGGCATGCAAGATGATAAATCTGATCAACTTCAACCTACAAGGTCTCCGTCACATCTACAAATGATAAATAGATAACAAAAATAGTTATGATTATGATAATGCAGTTATGTGAAGCAACACTGAATGTTAGACTCAATTTTTAGAATTTCTACAGAGGATGCAGGTCAGAGTATATAACGATGATCTAGCACTTTCTTAGGAAGTTATCTCTTCTTCCTTCACCATCTAAAAGAAACCCGAAATAAAATCTATTAATCATGTTCATATTAGAAGTCGGTAGTCTTGAATTTCATTAACGAAGCAGTTACTTTACATAAAGATAAGATTTTTCTAGCTTATTGAACCACAGTCAAGTGTGTATCCCCTCGACCAAATGTTGAATACTCACAGCAAGTAGTCCATATATTAGTTAACTAATATAAAGATGAAGAAAAGATGAGAATATACCATGGCGCTTAAGCTCAAATCTGGGATGACCAATCCATTTTTTAAGATTATCCTTCGAACCAGTGAAAAAGTTGTCCACAGCAATAACCTGCACCATCATAAAGAAAAAGTTTCTCACTTCTTAATAATATGGATGCATAAGGGCATCATTCTATTAACTAGTTTTATCTTTACTCTATTGCATATTCACTCGGAAGACCCATGAAAACAACAGAAGTATTTCTTTACACATAAGCCTATGAGGGTCTAAGAAATAAATAATGTAGGATTATTAAATCTTTTTGGCAAGGCAACACAAAAAACTAGAAGGTACTGATGAAGAACCAATAGATTATTGCAAGACCAAACAAGTTAGATAAACAAGTTACCTCATCCTTATCATTCTCCATCAATTTTTTGACTAGGTGAGAACCAATAAATCCAGCTCCTCCAGTAACCAAAATTCTCATGTTAGGATGCATACAGGAATAAAATGTTTTAGTAAACGGAGCATTAAGAGTTAGAATTTAGAAGTAGGTAGAGTAGGCTAGTTAAAATGTTTTAGTTAAATGGAGCATGATCGAAACCCCTACAGTACTACTGTGACTCCAGTAAAGCACTTTAATCTCCTTAACTAGGATCGAATTGGGGCTTTACATTCGTAGTAATGATTAAGAAGTATTCTCCATAATTCTGATCGAGAGTATATTCCTATCCACTAAGTAAATAACTATCAAAAATGAAGTAATATTTTACTTTGGTTAAAGGTCTTTTTTCTTTAGAAAGGAGACAAATGAACAATTTTGAACTCCTAAACCAGAATCACCTAATACAGAAAGCAAATGTCAATCTCCTATCTCTAGGTCAAGTGCACTAAAACTTCCATTTTCACACATAAGCTGATAACAAATCCGCCTTCATTATTTTAATGATTCATCACATAAATATCAACACATTATTTCGAGAGTAAAATAGTAGTTTGATTGGTAAGGTCCATTCATTAATGAGCTAGACACTTCAGTCCATAACCACACATACGAAAACAATTAGAAGAATAAATTTGTTGTCAAACCTATGGCAAAGAGAACTGGCAAAGGAATTAAAAAATAGCCTGGTTCACTTTATCCAACTGAAACCAATATAAATACTAAAATTTCAACAGATACTACATTCTGAACCAATAAATTTGATAAGTGCAATATATTCAATGGTACTAATAAAGGTATAACTCGTCAAGTTTAAATTATGAATCCGCCTCTTACCTGAAAGAACTTTGAAAAGCGCAATGGGGATGGCGTTGGAGGCGGGATTCCATCAACACTAACACACACGGACACCAAAAGAAAATCACAATATAGGTTTAGACAAGATAAAAATACTTCAACAGATTCCAGAAACTTCAATTTGTATATAATTGTAATCTATAAGCATGCCTTCAAATAGCAATCTAAGTCTAATGACTTGGACGATCTTTTACTGTTTTGCAGGGGAGCCAAGCAGTCTGTTAAAATTCTATTTGATATATTCATCAATTTCTTTAAGGTGTCTGATTTAGAAGCAAACAGTGATAAAAGCTTAGTATTTTTTAGAGGGGGTACAACAAGAGATTTTGCAAACTCTTAGCTTTGCGAAAGGGGAGCTACCTGTCAGGTACCTTGTTATCACATTAAGCATCAAGAGACTATCCATTATGCAATGCAAACCCCTGCTAGAAAACATCCTAGGTAGAATTACTAATTGGACTTCTAAGTTTTTTTATACGCTGAATAGTATAAAAGATCCTCAAAGAAGTAAGTTATCTGGATCAACTGGGAATGTAGGAAGAAGGACTCACACAAATTCAATAGTTTTCAATTAAGTGGATGTACAACCAGCTTAGAGGTGAATTTCCAAAAGCAACTTGGAGGAAAATTGTATGTCACAATTATGGGGCACCTAGATAGATCTTTATCTTGTATCTTTCCATCCATGGTATGCTGCAAACTAAGGATCGATCGAGTGGGTAAGTGGACAAATATAGATAATATTACATGTCCTTTATGTGCTACACAAAATGAGATGCTGGACCATTTATTCTTTCTCAATCCAATATTAATTTCTATCTGGAGCAAGGTGTTACAATGACAAGGGGTGCAGAGAAAGCCTAAAGATTGGCGAGAAGAAATAACATGGGCCATCAACAAAGCTAGAGGAAATTCAAGGGGTGCGCACATATATAGAATGAGCCGAGAAACATGGGTTTATATGATATGGAGGGAAAGAAATATGTGTCAATTCCATAGAAGAGCAACAACATATGAAAAATGATTAGCACAATAGTTCAAGAGGTTTACTACAGAGGAGCTATGCAAAGGAAACTGGCCAGCAAGATTCAGCATCTTGATAAATGCTATCATTAGACTGTTAGAGGAATTAGCAGATTGTATGAGCCAAAACTTATTATGTAGTATATAGTTGAGATGGATGATAAACATATAATAGACTAGTGTGAGATAATACAAATCCCGAAACTTCTATCTGAATCTATATTATAATGTGTATACCAGTAATACACTAGTGCGAGGGGGTCAATTTTAGAAGAAGAAAAAAAAGGGAATCCCTAAGTGTAAGCAGTATATATCACCAAACTAATTTAGTACTACCACACACTATCAGATTTAACTAAAATAACATCTAATTTATACACTCCAGTAAGCAACATTAAAGTAGATTTCTTACAAATGTAAAACAAGGTGAGGAAGTTCCAGTAGTTCCCCAAAAATTAGAAGTTTCAGCAGTTTTACAACAAACATTTTTAGTCTATTCTATACCATCTTTTTGTACAAAGAAGCTTATAAAGCTTAAAATACAATCAATTTATCCATCATTCAACACATTTATTTAAAAATTACTGTCACAAAATGCTACAAAAAATAGTAGGAAATTTAAAAAAAATCAGATAATTACAGAAAGACAAATACCCACAGATGCACAATATGTTCATTGCTTTTGCAAAAATCACAATACAAAGTAGACATGCAATAAACCCACAAGCAATAAACCGAAATGCAAAATAGATATGCAACAAACCCAGATGCAAAATAGACATGTAACAAACCCAGATGCTTTTAAATGGAATCTTAAAACATACCTTCTTTAGCTCACAGGAACTGAAATCTCCACTGAAATTAGGAAAACTAGAAGAAATTTGAGGTGAGCTGAGCTGAAATCTCCACTGAAATAAGGTGAAATTAGTAGAAATATGAGGGATTTGAGCTGAAATACGTCTAAACAGAAACTTAAAACCTAATAATCTCTACCTTCTTCGATAGATTTGGGAGCTATGCTCTTTAACATATAACAAACCCTCCATGTTGGTCTGAAATAAGTTGAAACGAAAGCTTAAAACATGAAAAATCTACCTTCTTTAGCTCACTAAAATCTCCACTGAAATTAGAAAAAATTAGAGGTTTGAGCTTCGATGACGACAACAGATTTGAGAGATTAGAATTTCAACGACGGCGGCAGCTCGGAGCTTAGAGCTTCGACGATGACGATGATAAACCCATATACTTTTTGCGGTGTATTTTTTGCTTAGAGTGTGAGAATGTTTTAAAGAGTGAGAATATTTAGAGTGTGAGAATGTTTAGAGAGTGAGCTACGAGTAAAAAGCTATTTACTTTTGATTTACTTTTGTTTTACTTTTCGGCCAATTAGAAATTGGAGGGAGAGTAAAATATTTTGGAGGGAGAGTTAAGTTTTTTAAAGAAAATTTTAGGCCACACTTCTAAAGTGTTGTATTTAGAATTATAATAATACCATGCTTAAAAGTGTATCTATATGTGTAAATTAGTATTGCCAATTATATCATAATTTGGCAAAGCTTATAAAGTGTGGCCTATA
This sequence comes from Jaltomata sinuosa, assembly GCA_003996215.1. NCBI lineage: Eukaryota > Viridiplantae > Streptophyta > Magnoliopsida > Solanales > Solanaceae > Jaltomata > Jaltomata sinuosa. Next base: position 36,225 of record QJPP01000357.1, on the reverse strand, counting down.
CCATCAAAGGCCACGCTTTAAAAGCGTTGCCAATATTAGTGTGGTTAGAAGCTAAAAACTATAGTTACGCTTTAAAAGTGTAACCAAATATGTTTTAGGCAACACTCTACAAGCGTGGTTCAGATTTAGTGTTGCCAAAAGACTAAAATGTTGTAGTGAAGGTAGCACCTTATGTTGAATTGAAAATTGCTCCACAAGTTCAATCCAATAAGTAAAATTAAATGAAAAGAATTGGTGCTACCAAGTGAAGGTGTTACAAAGAGGTTGAATGATCAAGATTGAAAGAGAAAAACTTGGGTTGTGTGAGGGAGAAATAAGATGAAGTCAATATTCTAAAATATGAGCAGTGTTCAAAGTTATAAGAAAGAGAGTTAGAGAGGTTTAGTCACTTGAGCCAATTTTAATCCTCACCTTAGCCCTAGCCAACATCATAACTTGCAAGTCCGTAGTGATTTTGAGCATGGCCACTCTACATTAGTGGCAATTAACATGAAGGGCAAGCCTATGGTTCACAATGTGTACACTTGAACTTCCTTGAGAGATTGAGAGTCTTGAGAGAGTGTGAATTACATATTTGTTAGTGGTATTCTCTCTTATGGTGAGTGGTATCACGCGCTCAAGTTGAAACATGAGGTCTCTATTTCAATTGAGAGGAATGAATGAGACAAGTTGTGTGGTAAATCTCGAGGCAAACCTTGATGGTCCATTCCAATGACTTGAGAAGCTTTATATCCTGTTTTAAATGACAAATTCCCTTGATTTTGAATGAGAACTGAAGTCCTTTTGAAAAGGTTTTGAAATGATCAATTGCCTTGATAATGTGGTGGTTCAAATTGAGATGAGCATTGTATTTGAGTCTTTTTGTTTATTATATTTCATAATTTTTAGAATAGATTAATCTTTTGTGCCTTGATTGAGTTTTAGAGCATAATTCATTCCTTACATTAAGAGTATCTTGCTTGAGGACAAGCAATAGTTCAAGTTTGAGGGTTTGATAAGTCGGTAATCTACCAACTTATTGAGCCTTTAATCATGAATTATTGTCATGTTTTGATAAGATTTAGCAGTTCTTATAGACTTTATAGACATGAATGCAAGTGCTCTTTGTCAAAGATAGAAAAAAGGAATTGGACCCAAAAGAGCTCAAAAGGAGTTAAAGTGTGAAGTGATCAAGTGAGATGAAGATTCTTCCTTGAGGTGCCGACCTCGTGTGACACGCACAACCCTTGGTGCGGTCTGCACCTCCCTTTGCATGAATTCCCAGAATAAGAGAAGAATATGTTAAGGGGGTGTGTCGTCCGTGTGACATGCACAAGGCCTGGTGCTAACTGCACCCCGCTTTGCATGACAATTGAAGATCGGCCAAAGTCACTGGTTCACGTGTGCAAGCTGTGCGGTGTGCACAATGTGATGTGTGAACCACACATCGTGGTGCACAGCTCCTGAGGGGAAATTTAATTCATTTTTGTATGAGGAATTGGGAACATTCTAAAACCCAATTTGGGCATCGTTTTTCATAGTTTTGAAATAGTTTTTGAATAGTTTTCAGTTTTTGAGCAACTTTCTCTCTCAAGGAAAGAAAGAGGGTTTCACTTCATTCTCTCAATCTTCAACCTTGGACTTGTAAATTTGAGCTTGGATATTGGATTCTTGCTACAATTAATGAAAAGGAATTTGAATTTCCCTATGGGTATGTTTTCTTCTTCCTTAAGCATGAGTGAATAAGTCTCCTTGTCTAGGGATGTGTTGATGATGGGTACTTGATAAAAGGGTATGCGTCTTGCTTTTTTGTGTTTATAATTGCTCATATGGTATGGGTATAGTGATTTCACCATGTTTTAACTCTAAAATTAGTGGTTGCAAACATTGATTTAATTTACTTGATTGTGTTCTTGCTTGAGAAAGGGGTTCATAATTTTAGATGTGAAATTTCTAGTGGGTACTTGAGATTCCACTTAGATTGAGGCTAGAAATAGCTCAATTCACCGGAAACACCCATTTAAGGGTCTAAGCTAGAGATAGTGTGACCTCTCTAAGCCTATATTGGTTGATTTATGGTTAATCAATGGTGCTTAAATCAAGACCGTTGGATAAATAATTGTGAGATCAAAAGATTAACATTCATGCCTAAAACCAATGTTACCCATGTTGTTTAGTGAGAGTTTACGCATTTGAGCAAGTTCCTAGACTCGTGTTTGAGTCCCATCGGAAGCACATCCCTAGTCGTCCTCTCTCTTGTTTACACCTTATATTTACTTTATTGTTTGGTTTGGAATTGAGTTTTGATAGATTCCCAATTCTCCCATTTTACATTATTTGTTGTTTCGACAATCTACTCTCGTTGTGAGATCCTCTCTACAATCTCATTAGCTAAGCTACAATTCCCTGTGGGATCGACCCTGACTCCCGTCGAGTAATTAAAATTTTGTTTTGCTTAACAATCATCATCACCTCCCTCTTGGAGATTGCATCTGAGCATTATGAGCCACCACAGTTTGCATACCCAAAACGTGTACCTCGAAAAGTCTGACTTGAACTCTAGCTGCCTTGACCACTCTAACCCAAATACCTACTCTCCAATATCTAGAGTGCCTCCTTAACGGTCCTTCTAGACAGAAAATACTAAAGGTAACCTCTACCGAAGAAACTCCTATCTCTAAACTGAGCAAACTATAGCTACCTTAACGGCGGGGCCTCTTGTCGCTCCTCTGTAAGCCTCTTGATAAATACCCTCAATTGAGGGGGCATGATCAACCAGTAAGAATGAAGCCCATGAAGCCACCAACTGATCTGTAGCAAAATAAAGTGGTAACATCTACCCTCTAATAAAGAGGCAAACTCGTTCATGCTTTGTAGGAAAAATCATAGTAGCATCCCTAGCAAACTCATGGAATTGGGCCGCGAACTCAAAAACTGACATGGGGCTCTGCTCTTACCTGGTGAACTCATCCATCACCCTCACCCTTAAGCTACAAGGTACATACTTCTCCAAGAAGACCTCAGAGAACTAAGCCAAGTCATCAGAGGTTACCCGACTAGGCTGCACTCAATGTAAGATCTCCACCACTGCTTTGCTGAACCCCCCATCTAAAATGTGATGTAACCAACCCCATGCCACTCTAACAAGCCAAGATTGTGAAACCTCTCTTGACAACTCACCAATAAATCATGAGCATCCTCTTCTAGAGAACCTAAAAACCTCGGAGGACCAAACTTGATGAACATACCAAGAATCTTCTGCTCCTCAGAAGACATAACCGACCTAGGTGCAATAGGCTGAGCAACCATTAGAATCGGTAATACCTCTAAATAGGAAGACATCGCAGCAGTCTATGCTCTTAAAACCCGTGCCACTGCTAGGGCTAAAGTATGCGACTTATCTCCAACATATGAACCACTAAACGCGCTAGGCATTATCTCGGTGCGACATACCCTCTAAGAAATAAAGAATTGTGACTAACATATCATGTAGAATCGGTATAGCCACAAAACCTGCTGGAGGCTGGGCTAGCCCCACATCCTTCGGCTAATACTGAACATCCTCCACGTCATTATATGGCTCTGGTGATGGTCCCCTAGCATGGGCCTGAGTTGGCGATGCATCCCATGCCCTACCTACCTGACCCCCTCCAGTTTCTTCACATAGTCAGTCACCTTATTAAAACTCTTCCCTAATGAGGTCATATGAACAGACAAAACCTGTAATTTAGTATTCTGACCCTTAACATATAAATGAATTCTCTCCTCCTCAATACCCAGAAGTTGATTAGCATAATGTGACAAGGCATGAAACTTAGCCTCATAAGCTGAAACTGATATGTTACCCTGCTCAAGAGCAAGAAACTCATCCTTCTTATGATCCCAATGAGTGCAAGGCACATATTTCTCCAAGAACAGAGCATGAAATTGTGCCTAAGTCATCGGAGGCAAGGCTGAAGGTCAACACTCTACATGAGCTCTCCACTACTGCTTGACATCACCCTGTAGCTGAAAAGTAATAAATTCTACCCCATATTGTTGCACAAAGCCCAACTTATGCAGCCTCTCATAGTAGTCCAAAATAAACTCAAAGGCATCCTCCTTCTCCGTACCCTGAAACGTCAGAGGTGTCAGTTTCAAGAATTTGGTCAGCATCTCGTGCTCGGTCCTGGTCATAACAGGGCCTATCATTGGACGAAAGAAAGAATCAGTACTCGATGTCACATCCATCTTAGGATCCACTACAACAGCTAGTTGAGTGCCCAGAACTTGATCTGTCATACAAGTAGGGGTGGCTCCAGTACTTACAAGCCCACTCAAAAAATCTCACACCTGCTGAAATACCTGGGGTGATATAGAGGGAAGGCCTGCAACTCCAGCCGGTACCACCCCCTCCCACTCTGCTCCCTCCTCAAGTATAACCTCAACCTCTGCCTCAATAGGATCTAGGGGTCGCTGCTCTTGGCTTAGCCACTGCCTGAGCTCCACCCCTGGTAGGTATTGATCTTCCTCTACCCCTGTCTCTGCCCCTTCCTTGCCCTTTGGCTGCCTGCCCTGCAGCGCGAATCACTACCCTTGCTCTATTACGCCTTGTATCAACTATCTGTGAACAAAAGAGTGAAGGGAGTTAGATACCAATTTGTATCACCAGATACCAATTGGGATCAAGTTATATAGCCTCTCAAAGAAAAGTACAAATGTCTTCCTACCATTCCACAAGACTCTACTAGACCCGTTTTGGTACGATGAAATCAATCAACCTAGTGCTCTAATACTATCTTTATTATAACGCAAACCACCATGAATGGTACCCACCTAAATCCCCCGGATGAGCAAACCAAATAACCAACCAATACTTAGCGAAACTAACAGCTCAAAACCAGTTTCATTTATATAAACTACAATTCATAGCTAAAAAATACTAACAATAAAGGTCATGCGGAACACTACCCCTAGAATCTAAAAATCATGTACTAAAACATCTACTAATATCTAGAGTACGGGGATTCAACCCCAAAAACAAGGAAATCAAGACCAAAATAATGGACTAGGAATAAACCAGATGAAACCATGGTATCCCAAAAGAAGCAACTCACACTTGGATTCTTGAAACGTCAGGACTACAATTGAGGTCGTGTAGCAGCCACCGGAATATGTCTTATACATATAAAAGGAAAGCAAGTGCAGTGTCAGTACACAAACCATAGTGTACTGGTAAGATCATCGGCCATCTCCAATAAACAACACATGAACAATATACAAAAGCTGAGTAAAGTAAGACAAATATGTATAACTATGCCAGTAATATAACCCAGAATCTCAGACCTTCCTCTAACTTGCCAACTACATGAAACAGGTCCAACAACAACAAATAGAAACAAGACCACCCTTTTCAAGTGACTTGCACCAACCAAGGATCCCTAGGACAACACCTAAGTGTTCAACATGCAATTTCCGGTTTACACAAGGACCAACCCTACATTTAAGTACAACTACCCGGCCTTTCATAGAATAATATGAAATAATCACAGTTTAAGAAATAACCAGGTCCACTCATGGAACCATCAACACCACACAATCAAAAAGTATAAGCAAACTCATACTAGGCGTGGTATCCAAGCTAACCATTATAGAAAAAGTACCAGGTGTGGTACCCGAGCTAATTAATATGTATTCCATAATAGGAGTGGCGTGGTACCAGAGCCTACTGAATTTCATACACAATCCAACAATCAACAAAACATAGAACAAAATCACACTTGTAAACTAACAAGCAACAAGGACAAGTTCATTTCACATGATTGACAACCCGATAATTAGACATCCATAATTCCATTCCCTAAACAATGCAATGCACATAAAATGCTAAACGACAGTTGCATGAACACTTATTGTATTTGGGAAAACAACAACCATCACATACTTTGAATAGCCTGAAAGCTCTACTGGAATTGAGCCTTTCCATTCCCTGAAGCTTCCACTTCCCCTTGGTCTAAAAATAATTACACATGGATTATACTCAAAATCCTAATTCCTAGGCTAAACCATGATCCTTCTACCCATCCTAAGGCTTTTCCACCCTTAATTCACCTAAAACTATCATTTTTACGAATATATTAAGCTAATTATGGTGGTTTAATCATGAATGAGTAATAATAATCAAGACCCAAGAGCTTCTACACCCTGGAATCCTCCATTACATTGGATTCTACCTTCTTAGGTCAAGCCAAACCTTCCCCCCAAACTGAAGTAGGGGAGTAAAATCCTTACCTTTACGATGAAATATGAAAGAATTTCGAGTTGGAGTTGCCCAAATCACCTCTGCCCTTCCCTAAAATGTTCTTGAGAGTTTTGGAATGTTTTTGGAGAAGTTTTTGCATTTACAACGACTTACGATGCTATAGCGGTCCCTACACCACCGTAGCAGAACTCGCCCGCTATGGTGGTGTTGATAGCCTTGACTTCCGCTATAGCGGAAATTTCTCCACTATAGTGGTCATCATTGTAGCATGGTCTCAACCTCTTTAGCGGTAGACAGAGAACAGAATCTCGGGAAATCACCCAAAGTTTCCCATTTTACAACACACTTCAAATCCTGATGTTCCGAACCAACCCTTTCACGTCAACTTCGATATTTAGAGTTATACTCACCCGAATTCACTTCTGAAAAGTCTCCCAGACCCCTTAAAACCTTAGCTAATGGAAAAACTATCTTTATCTAGATATTTTATCAAATCTTTTCTTGGATTTCCCTAGACTGTACATTGCTCAGAATATATTCGAGACTAGTCTAGCCTAAAATTCTCAACTCCCAAACTCGAAAATTTTCTAACTCGATTCATCGCACGAATGGTTTACTTGTAATGATAGAACATGTCATTACAGATTTAAGCTTGTATTTGACATGATAAGAATAGTTTTCTCAAACCTAACCACAAAATAACAAGGAGAATCTTATTTCATATCTTTTGAATTGAATAGAGAAGCTAGTAAAAGAAGGAAAATCCATACATTTTGAATCTAATTTAGTTGAGAACCTCGTATGACTGGAGAAATGATGAGAGCTTCAATGGTGGATCAATTTCATTTGGGGAAGAAGAGTTCTCTTTCTTTTACAAACTAGTGAAACTATATGCGCTTCATGCGTTTATAATTTTTTTTTTTACTCTTATAAATAAACTAAAAAAATTAAAAACTGATAATTTTTTTGAATTAAGGGTCAAAGACACACCTAAACTATTTTAGTTTTTATCGACATGTGTTTCGCTAACTATTGGGTAATAATTCAGGTAGGAAATTCACACTCCCAATAGTTGAAGCGTGAAACTCAAAATACTAGATAATTTAAAAGTATTTTTGACCCTTAAATATTTTTTATCTTTAATAAAATAGTATGTAATATTTATTTTTAAGTAAGTAGCATAGAAAACAAGATAAATTTTTATCTTCATTAGGACATTGACATGTTTTTTCATCTTTTCAATATGCAAAATAATTTTTTTCCATATTTTTTAAAATACAAATAATTCATATGTATATAGTAGAACAAAAAATCTAGGGTGTACCAATGGTGAAGTAAATATAGATTTTGAAACAACAGTATATTGTACTAAGTTGACAACATTACTTATTTTTTTCTCTATTTTTTGTAGGAGTACTTGGTCCTCTATATACGCAAAGAACACTAATTTCTTGAAAATTGTGTTTGAACTCTACGACGTGTATCTATTATTATATATTTTTGCTACAACTTTTAATAGATTAAATAAATATTTTTAAGAATTATGAAAATGAAATATACAGGAGTAATTATGAATAATATTTAAGAGTAAAAGTTATAAGGAATATGAAGATATATGAGTTATAAGCAATATGAATGCATAATTTTATTAAACATTTAATACATTAATAACTATGCATTGATTTCATTAATAAAAACAAATAAATGATTGACAAAAATAAGGGACGAAAGTGAAAAAAGAAGAAAAAAGATAAATAATTTGACTACATAAGAGACATGCTACAATACCATTTCAAAGATCACAATTATATAGTAATATATAGACGATAAATTTTCTTAGTCATAATACTGTGACATGTAAAAAAAATCATTATTACATTCAGAAAGTAATTAAAAATAAATAGGAAAAAAAATCATAAATACATTCCAAGCGAGAAAGAAAAGCGGCAAAACAAACTATTATATAGGCAAAAGAATAAGAAATTGTAATAACCCAAAAAATTTTTAATGAAGGGTTAATTGATAATTTAACCAACATGAAATAAAATAAATTATGAGAAGTAAAAGAGGTTGGCCAATCCCATACCTAAAGCTTATTGCTGGAATGTTTTAATGATAAAACCATAGAAAAAAATTAGGGCAATTCATTCCTTAAACTTGGGAAGAAACGCAGTGACTCAGAGAAAAGTTTGGGAGTGTACGATATCAAAGACTATTGTAAAGAGTCCATAACCAGGTATTTAGACTTACCTGATCCCTGTAGCATAAGAATATGATCTTGTGGCTTTGTTAAAGAGGTGTAATAAATAATTTGACAATAGCTTGTGAAGTAGAATCAAGCACAAGTATAGAAGTTCAAAAGCTACTGTAGAAAAATCAATTGTCATGCGTATTGTATTGAATTGCAGAAGTGGCAACTTTTTTAACCTTTTTAATAGTTCAAAAAATAATAATAATAAATAAATAGAGCAATGATTAGAAATCAAGGATGTAATGATGTCTTAAAATCACAAGATTTGGCAATGATTATTGAGCATCTGAGTGAATTATAAAGTTGTAGTCCCTGTTTTTCTACGTTTTTTAAGCCACTGGTTCGCTTAAAGTTTTTATCAAATTCTGGGTTATCAAATTCTGGGTTATCACCTTGACTTGTTCAAATGCGATTGAAGAACTATTTTGGGATGCGAGTGTTAATATATTGGACAAAATTTTTACTTATTAAGTTTCATTAGTTTTTGTTTACCTTAAACTCATTGTTTAAGGTGTGAGATATTACGGTTTACTCTAAAGCTTAAAATCTAGGGATATTGACATTTGACCCAGCTAGCATAATTGATATTGTTAAATCAATACTTTTCATAGTACTTGAAATGAAAGAGTGTCCTGATGAACCAATAATTTTGGGTAGACCATTTCTTGCTACAGGTAGAGCAATCATAGATATCCATCAAGGACAACTAATTCTTAGAGTTGATGAAGAAAGAGTCATTTTTTATATGCAGAAGATACTAAGATTTTCAGAAGATGAGAAATTATCTTTATGCTTTTCAATTGACGTAATTAGTGATCTTACAGATGAATTCAAAAATGATCAGTTAATTTCAGATTCAATGGAAAGATGTTTGGCCACATCAGGCACCACACAAGATGATGATACCATCATAAAAAGAGAAGCTGAATTATTGGAATAAGATTTTGAGAACGAAGAGATGCAACCAAAAAAGGTTTGTGATGACCTTTCTGGTCATCTTCGCATTTATGCATTTATTGTACTGTTAGAGCTTTTATGTAGTGGGCCTAAGTCATTTATGACTTGCAGGTTTGTTGCCTAGGTCGTTCATTTGGTTGTTTTTCCCTTTTTCCTATTTTAGAACTTGAACTTAGAATATCATTGACTTTAGTCAACATTCTTAGCTAACGCGCTCGGAATCAAATTCTGGCAGTTTTGTTAGATCCTTAGCATTGAGTTTCATCCAGTTGGACCTTCAGTTGAGGCCTGAGAACTTTCGATGTGGGTTTTGTGTGGTTTTCTCTGTTTTTAGGCCATTTGGAGTTGAAAGTGTAACTTTGGGTTACTTTCAATGATCGGAGTGTCAGATTCAAAATTTGACGATTCCATCAGCTCCGGAATGGTGAGTTTCAGTTAGGAGGGTGGTTGCTTTGGATTCCAGGTGAGCCGAACTCATTTTGAGCCTTTGAGTTCCTTTTTGTTAGTGTTGACTAGGGTCAACATTTCTCCGAAACGATCTCGTATGGAAGGTTTGTAAATTCTGTTGTGTCCGGAATGTCGTTTCCACTCTATTATCATTATTGGTTTTTGAATATCGATTTTCAATTGTGCCTGAAATACCCCGTAGAATTTTCAAAAATTGTAGAAAATAGTTGCAGGCCTGGCCTTCAGTGCCAACGGCGCCCAGGCAGCGCGATCGCGCTGGCCTGTGGCAGGCCTTGAGTGCCGATGGCGTTGGCCAATTTCCAGCACCTATATATTTCTTTGAGTTCGTCTTTCCACCCATTTTTTCTCCCATCTTTCTCACACTAAAACATTCATACACTCTCCTAAATTGCTCTTGATCAGTTCTAGCCTCGGGAAATTAATTGTTCATCGTTAACCCGTGTTTCTTCGCTTGGTAAGATTTCTTCCCCGAAATTAATTCCTCTTGTTCTTCCTTTCAAATCCACTATTTTTGCTCATGTCAAAAGCTTGGATTTTTGGTAGTTTCTGCCTCCTTATCTTGTGCATGTTCGTGGGTGGGAAGGATTGTTCGTTTTGGCTTAAATTCTGTCTTTTTGATAAGTAATTCTCGCCTAAATTTCTGATTTTATTCCTAAATTCTATATTTTATCTCCACCTTGAGTGGGCTATTTTGGCACCCTTCTAATGGCCAATTGTGCTCAAATTTGGAGCATGCGTTCTTGGCATCGTGGTGGTCATCATGCTCTTTTTCATTTTTGGTTTCGGATTTGGCCCCGTGGGCTCGCTTTTGACTCGAATTTTAACTCGGCTACAATTGTAGTAATATGGGTATCATTATACTTATTTTAATATATTATTTATATTTTTGATAGTTTGATCATTGTTTGGGGTTTCTTGGAGCGATTTGAGCTTGGATTTCGTTGTCCCAGCAGCTTGTCGTTGGACGACAGGTAGGTTACGGTTTAACACCTAGACTTAGAATATATCGGATAAAATTGTACTAGCTGGCATCCTTGGGTTGGGTTATTAGGTTGGTACCAGAGACCTTGACCATTTTTCCATGATTTGTCCCATTTCCTGCCTATCAGGGATGGATAACGAACCCTCTTCATAAGTCAAATTCTCATCAAGCTCCACATCTTCTGGCTTAATCTTATGACTATCATTATGAATAGATCGTCTAAGCATGGACATGTGAAATAAAGGATGAGCAGCAAACAACCCCAAAGGTAAAGCAAGTATGTATGCCACCAACCCAATCTGATCTAAAATCTCATACGCACCAATGTATTGAGGACTTAACTTACCTTTTCGACCAAATCTCATAACTCCATTCATAGGGGAAACTTTCAAAAAGACTTTTTCTCTCTTCATGAACTCCATATCATGGACTTTCTTATCTGCATAGAACTTTTGTCTGCTTTGTGCTGTCTGAAGCCGATCTCGTATCAATGCAACTTTCTCCAACGCTTGATGAACCAAGTCTGGTCCTAATAGTTGTGCTTTTCCAAGTTTAAACCATCCTACTGGTGATCGACACCTGCGACCATATCGAGCTTCATTCAGTGCCATTTGTATACTCGATTTGTAGCTATTATTATAAGCAAACTCCACCAAAGGCAACTGGTTATCCCAATAACCACCAAAACTAATCGCACAAGCTCTAAGCATATCCTCCAATATTTGAATAACCCGCTCAGACTGTCTGTCAGTTTGCTGATGAAAAGTTGTACTCAACTCTAGCTGTGAACCCAACACTTCTAAAAGGACTTCCAAAACTCAGTAGTGAACTATGCAACTCGATTAGATCAAAGTACTAAGAAACCTAAGGTAATAATTAAAAATGTGCTTGTAAAAGTAGATAAATTTCTTTTCCCTTTAGATTTCATATTACTTGAAATGAAAGAGTGTACTGATGAACCAATAATTTTGGGTAGACTATTTCTTTCTACAGGTAGAGCAATCATAGATGTCTATTAAGGACAACTAATTCTTAGAGTTGATGAAGAAAGAGTCATTTTTTATAAGCAGAAGATACTAATATTTTCAGAAGATGAGAAATCATTTTCATGCTTTTCAATTGACGTAATTAGTGATCTTACTGATGAATTTAAAAATGATCAGTTAATTTCAGATTCAATGGAAAGATGTTTGGCCACATCAGGCACCACACAAGATGATGATACCATCATAAAAAGAGAAGCTGAATTATTGGAATAAGATTTTGAGAACGAAGAGATGCAACCAAAAAAAGTTTTTGATGACCTTTCTGGTCATCTTTGCGTTTATGCATTTATTGTACTGTTAGAGCTTTTATGTAGTGGGCCTAAGTCATTTATGACTTGCAGGTTTGTTGCCTAGGTCGTTCATTTGGTTGTTTTTCCCTTTTTCCTATTTTAGAACTTGAACTTAGAATATCATTGACTTTAGTCAACATTCTTAGCTAACGCGCTCGGAATCAAATTCTGGCAGTTTTGTTAGATCCTTAGCATTGAGTTTCATCCAGTTAGACCTTCAGTTGAGGCCTGAGAACTTTCGATGTGGGTTTTGTGTGGTTTTCTCTGTTTTTAGGCCATTTGGAGTTGATAGTGTAACTTTGGGTTACTTTCAATGATCGGAGTGTCAGATTCAAAATTTGATGATTCCATCAGCTTCGGAATGATGAGTTTCAGTTAGGAGGGTGGTTGGTTTGGATTCCAGGTGAGCCGAACTCATTTCGAGCCTTTGAGTTCCTTTTTGTTAGTGTTGACTTGGGTCAACATTTCTCCGAAACGATCTCGTCTGGAAGGTTTGTCAATTCTGTTGTGTCCGGAATGTCGTTTCCACTCTATTATCATTATTGATTTTTGAATATCGATTTTCAATTGTGCCCGAAATACCCCGTAGAGTTTTCAAAAATTGTAGAAAATAGTTGCAGGCCTGGCCTTCAGTGCCAACGGCGCCCAGGCAGCGCGATCGCGCTGTCCTGTGGCAGGCCTTGAGTGCCGATGGCGTTGGCCAATTTCCAGCACCTATATATTTCTTTGAGTTCGTCTTTCCAGCCATTTTTTCTCCCATCTTTCTCACTCTAAAACATTCATACACTCTCCTAAATTGCTCTTGATCAGTTCTAGCCTCGGCAAATTAATTGTTCATCGTTAATCCATGGTTCTTCGCTTGGTAAGATTTCTTCCCCGAAATTAATTCCTCTTGTTCTTCCTTTCAAATCCACCATTTTTGCTCATGTCAAAATCTTGGATTTTTGGTAGTTTCTGCCTCCTTATCTTGTGCATGTTCGTGGGTGGGAAGGATTGTTCGTTTTGGCTTAAATTCTGTCTTTTTGGTAAGTAATTCTCGCCTAAATTTCCGATTTTATTCCTAAATTCTATATTTTATCTCCACCTTGAGTGGGCTATTTTGGCACCCTTCTAATGGCCAATTGTGCTCAAATTTGGAGCATGCGTTCTTGGCATCGTGGTGGTCATCATGCTCTTTTTCATTTTTGGTTTTGGATTGGGCCCCGTGGGCTCGCTTTTGACTCGGATTTTAACCCGGCTACTAGCAAAACTGATAAGAATTAACTTACTTGCAGTAAACATAAAAATTCAAGAACAAGAACTAAAGCAATCTTCAAGAATAAAGAACACAAAAGAACCTTGTATTAATCCTCAAAGTAACGAAAAACAATAAATAATATCGAGTACTGCTAGAAAAAGTGTGTAACATGTAAAAGAAAACCTGGAAAAAGTATTTATAGACAAAAAATCCTATCCTAAGTTGACTAGAAATATATAGTCAGGTCAGGTTCTACGGGAGAGTGCATGACCATTCATTTCAATTGACAGTTTATGGTTTTCAACGGTCAACCATTATCTGACAAAGTTAACTTGCGGGCTGCAGATTTCTACCAGTGGAACCATGGGTCATTGATCTAATCTACGACTAGTAAATGCAACCCGTGGTTTTGGGGCCTCTTTTTCACTTTCTTTGATCTTGGATTACCGAGTCACATGATGTGTTTGTCTATTTGAATTATGGCTCGTAAACTTCACTCGTGGCTTAACACTTAAAATTTCACCTTCACGGGACATTGGTCGATGTGTCATAGGATGACCCATCATTTGAGTTCATGACTCAACGACTAAATCGTAGATCCAAACTAAAATTTCTTTCTTGTAGGTTTCCGTTCCACCATTAGCTGCACGATTTGTGGTTCCAAATCATAGTCCATCATTTTCATAATAAATCCATACTTTTCCAACTTTCAGTAAAAATTACAATTCTTTGTTTGCGAACCCTGTTTTCCTGCACATGACACCAAAAACATATTATATCTACCAAAACGTACTTAAGAACTCGCAAAATCCTTTGTTTAAAGCATCAACGTGTCATGAAATCCTGACATATCAATATCTAATAACCCTAGTAACATGCAATCAGAGAAAAACCTTATAAACTCTACAATCTCATTGGGTTTCACAACCTCAGTTGAGGATTTAGCTACTCATACTAAAGTAAAATGACAATAATAAAAGTAAATAGATTGTATAAACTTACTTTGAATATTAAAACTTGAAAGAATATTGAAGATCTTTGTTCAAGAACCACTACTACTAAAATGAATCACAGAGACTAATACTAAACTAAAATTGTTGAATCTTTACAGCTAGAACCTAACAAGTCTATTTATAATGGTTCAAAAAATAGGAACCCTAAAAGTAACAAATTAGTCCTCCGACATAGTTCACAAGACATTCGATGACCGTCAATAAATATTTGGTCCGTGAATTGTTCTTGCACCATACCATCATCATTGCTTTTTATGTTTTGCTAGACTCGCATCATGAACTTATTTTAATGGTTGTGAATTACTTCATGTTCTATATTTCTTGGTCGTAGGTTCCTCTTCAAGTCTGATCTTTTTTGTTAAATACTGGTCATTGAATGGTTTCGTGATTGTCTTGTGCTTTGCACTTTGACCATTCCTTGTAGGGTCTTTGTTGACACATCTTATGATCTTTTCCAGGATCCACTCTGCGGTAACTGATCTGCGATCCTGTGTGCAACTGTAAATCACACAAAAATTGATAATTTGCTATCTTATTCATCCATTGGACATTTAGACAAAAACAATCCACAAAATATTAAAATAACATAAAAATACAATGAAACAAGTATAAGAACAATTAAAATATCAAGTAAAGAATATAAAATATGTGCTAATTTCAAGGCACATCACATAACAGTAGGGCGTGCTTCATGATTTTTCATTAAAAGAGCATTATGTTGTCCAACCACCAGAAGGGATGAGATAAAAATAAAATATTTGTGAAAACCCTTTTCACATTATTGTTGTTGTAATACTATATATAAGACATGAAAAGTAGTGTCTTTTCCAGCAAGTCCTCATCATTTATAGTTTTTTCACATAACTCCAACTGGGATATTATTCTAAATATATCAAAATTATGCTCAATTACGGTCTTGAAACCCTAAGTGGATATATTGTTCCTTTTGGCCGTGATATTGTTCCTTCAAAATAGTTCATAATTCAAAATGAATTTTCACGATTAAAATATTTACATTTTAACTTTTCATTGAGATGATGGCAAACAAAAATCATAGCTTTCACTTTATCCTGACTTGATGCTTCATTTCCTTCGATTATTGTATCACTAAGACCCTTAGAAGCTAGGTGAATCTCAACATCAAGTACCCATGATAAATAATTCTTTCAAAAATGTTAAGTTCCATGAATTCAAGCTTAGATAAATTTGATATAGTTAAAACCTATCATAGAAAATAGTTGAATTGCTTTCATGATTTTTATTTCCTTAAAATAAAATAATAAGTGGTAAAATTGTCACGACTCAAAATTGGTCCATGATGGTGCCTATTATAACCCCCCAATAAGCAAGCCAAAACCCAAAGCAATGGTTAACAATAAAGCCTAACATAGGAAATGAGAAAGCAGAATAAATAAATAAATGGGCCACAAGTATTGATATATATACATATATAATGGTATAAAATATACAATACGGGTCTGACGGAAAACAAGAAAGACAATATAGATACATAGGGAACCAACCTCGGACCTAGTGTCACAAGTACAAGACCCTCTAAGTACAAAAATAGGGATAAGCAAAATATAACTGTCTATCAAAATACAAAAACAAAATCAAAGAGGGAAAGCAGTATATCTCTGAAAGTCGGGAGCTCACCATGATTCTAATAGCAATAGGCCACGAAAGAGGGGATGATCAGTGGTGATGACTCGTACTAGGTGCTGAATTAGAAAAAAAATGCAGAAGTGTAGTATAAGTACCAAAATATGGGGTACCCATTAGGCATCATAGGCCACCCGAGCTCAACAGACAAGGATGCATGACAAGGGATCAAACAAGAAGGAATATTTCCTAGTAATGTCCTATAGACTCCTGTAGATAGGATACATATGTCATCATACCGATCCACGAGACTTTACTACACATTTTTCTCTTCTACTAGTAAGATCGGTGAACCTAATACTCTGATACCACTCTGTCATGACCAAAAATTGAGTCATGATGGCGCCCACAGACAACCCCCCAATAGGCAAGTCAACCTAAGAATAGGGTAACACCACTAAGCATCTAAATAAAGGAAATCCAAAGAAAAACATACAATATAGGGGCCAACAATATAGATACATACCAATAGTACGAAAATAAGCTATACAACAAACATATACAAGAACTAACCTAGGACGTGGTGTCACTGGTACAAAAGCATCTAAGTACAGAAATAAGCTATACAACATATGCTATCTATCCAAAATACAAAACATAGACAGAAGGGTAGATAGAAAGCAGTAAAAGTCTCTAAGCACTGGGAGCTCACCACGAACCGATCAACAGCTGGCCACGAATGAGAGGATGATCACTAAGGGTCGCTCGTACTAGGTACTGCATCAGGAAAAGAAGGATGCAGAGTGTAGTATGAGTACCAAAATAATGGGATACTCAGTAGGCATCATAGGCCAACCGAGCTAAAAAAGATGATATATATTATAAGACATAGGAAAGTAACTAGCAACAGGGATCCTCCTAAATCTAGTTATCAACAAAAAAGAGCCCTAATCTAATAGATGATGAAGATAATATTGATGTGGAAATCAAACATTTCAAGCAGGATCAATCAACATACGATGTGGTGCAACATTAGATGGATGCAATGCAATATAAGTCTGATGCAATATGAGTTTGGGATGTTACATTGGGCGTGCGATAGGTAAACATGAGTCTGTAATCTTACATCAAACATGCAATGAGTAAACATGAGTTTGGAATCTTACATCGTACATACAGTGAGAAAAAATGCCCTCCGCGAAGCTCAAATCAGTAAAAAAGGAGGTGTATTGGCTTTTAAATCCAAAATCCATAGTAACATAGTACAAATCCTATATAAAGCTTAATTACGTAATAATAGTGAAAACCTTTTTTTTAACTCGAAAACCAACCATTCTTTCTTAGAAAACCCAATTATATGTCAAAATCCAGGATTTGCAGGTATGAATCTATGTAGTGCAACACCCAAGTAAATGCATAAATATACATCAAAGATAGGGCAAGGGTGCCCTCTAAATGAGGTACTTACATGGAACTCCATCCAGTCCAAAGCTACGGCCTTGGGTCCATAGTTACAGAATAATGATAAATAAGAACAGGGAACAGAACTATAATATAAAAATAAACCAAGGCACCTACTCTACCTCTAAAACCTCCTAAAATTACTCTAGGGATTCTAGTCTAAGTACGACAAAGGTAAAAGCTCCTAAGGTAAGGGTAAGCAAGGATACCGACTCTACGGTCCCAAAAATAGCATATTTAAGTAGAAAATAGGATTTAAGCCTTGTTCTAACCTAAAACTTACCCTAAAATTCAAATAACTCAAAACATATAAAATCTATTTAAACCAAGTCTAAAGTAAAAAAAGTGGTAACCTACCTTGGGGCCAAACTGCAAACTCGAACTGTCACTCATGTGCCTTCCCCTTTCGATAGCCTCGGAACGCTACCACACTATCACAAAAATACACTAGGTGTCAAGATGAGAACAATGACACCCATAATGCTATACAAAATTTTGGGCCAAAAATTGGATCCAAAAATGACTTGGGGCCCGCTTAATGAAAAGGAAAATGAAATTCATAAGAATGTTCCCAACGAGGTGCGGGGTGCATGCCCTAAATTTGGGTGAAAATAGGAGAGAATTCTGACTTCAAATGGTCTGAAACATACCACTAAAACTTCAAGAGGAAAATCTGCAATTAGAATAAATTTTATGGAAGGAATCACGAAGATAATCCTAGGATAAGAACTAGAACAAAGAGGGGAAAATATTTACCTTAAGAGAATGCAAAATCAACGAGAATTGGAGATTTTCCACCTTAGCCGAGCTCTAACAATAGGGGAATTAATTTGAAATAATGTTTGAAATGAAGGAGAAAACCTTCATTTAACTACCAGCGATCGATGCACCTGCTATCAAAATGACGCAGGTGAGGCGATGCAGCCGCAACCAAAACACCATAAGGACAGACCTTGAAAAAAATGCCCAGCCCCGTAGGTGCGGTACACAAGCCGAAGGGACGAAAAGAAGAGTGCAGGGGTGATGCCCTGCTTATGTAATCCCTCACCCCGCACGAGTGGCACCCTAAGCGCATGGGTGACTGCGAAAGTACGGCTTAGGCACTGCAACCATGCCAATACTAGAACCAACAACAACAACTACAACAACTACTAAAATCAACTCCAAAACTCTCTGATCACACCCTCGAGAATCATTTCGAGCCTCGAGAACACAATTCAGATATACTACCCTACCAGAAATGGTATTTCAGACTCAACAGAATCGACGAAATTCCCATTAGAGATTGTCTTGACAAAAAGTGGGCCCCACACCTAAAACTATCATTTTACCAAAAAAGAACCCCAATAGCCCAAGACAAGTCTGGAAGCCTCGAAACCTAAACCAAAGGTCCCACTAGCCTAAATTCAACATTTTGGAGCTCACAACACTAATGGAATTCTTCTCTGAGGCCATCTTCTCCGAATGTTGACCAAAATCAACTCTACAAGCTTTAAGAGTTTTAAAATAGGAAAATGGTCTTACAACACAAACGAACTGCCCTGTAACTGAGTCGTCAGTCCCGACAAGTCATAAATTACCTGTAGTCGCCGAGGAAAAACTTGAAACACAGAAAAAGCATGAAAATCAAGGAAATGACCTAGAGAGTCATTACAACATCCACTACAAAAAGAACTTTCATCCTCAAAAGTTATAGAAAAGAAGGTAACATAAGGCTCAAAAAGGTGAGGATAGCGGGTCCACATGTCAGTCTCAATCTCCCAAGTAGCCTCCTCGATAGAACAATGTTGCCACTGAACCTTAACTGACAGGATATCCTTAGACCTCAACTTCTTAACCTGCCTGTCCAGAATAGCAACAGACTCCTCCTCAAAGGCTAGAGACTAATCCAACTGAACCGTATCACACTGAAGCACGTGAGATTCATCCGGAACATAACGCCAAAGCATAGAAACATGGAAAATAGGATGAACACCTGAAATAGCAGGAGGCAAGGCCAATTCATTGGCAACCTCCCCAATGTGATGAAGGATCTCAATGGCCCAGTGAACCTAAGATTGATCTTGCCCTTCCTCCAGGAACTCCTCACGCCGTTCATGGGAGATACCTGAAAGAAAACACGGTCACCAACCATAAACTTTAGGTCTCAAACCCTCCGGTCGGCAAAACTCTTCTTTCTAGTCTAGGCAGTGTAAAGTCTCTCCTGAATGACCCAAACTGTATCAATAGAATCACAAAGCAAGTTAGTACCACACGGTCTAATCTCAAAGGCATCAAACCAACCCACTAGATAAATGCAATGGCTACCATACCAAGCCTCGAATAGAGCCATCTGAATACTATAATGGTAACTATTATTATACGCGAACTCTGCCAAGGCTAAGAACTGGTCCCACTAACCTTCAAAATCAATAACACAGGCCCACAATATGTCCTCCAGAACCTGGATAGTACACTTTGACTGACCATTAGTTTGCGGATGAAAAGAGTAGCTAAGCTCAACTCTGGTACCCAACTCTCTCTGAATAGACCTCCAGAAACATGAAGTAAACTAAGTATTATGGTCAATAATGATAGAAATAGGCACCCCATGCAAACCGACAATATCTTGGATATAAATCAAAGTCAACCTCTCTGTACTATAGGAAGTTTGAACCGATAGAAAATGAGCAGACATTGTCAACCTATCCAAAATGACCTAAATAGCATCAAATCTCCAAAAAGTATGTGGCCACCCTACGACAAAGTCCATAGATATTTGCTTCTACTTCAACTCCAGAATGGGTAGTCTCTGAGCCAAACCACCTAGCCTCTAGAGTTCAAACTTTACCTGCTGACATTTGAAGCACCTACACAAGAAATCTGAGATATCCCTCTTCATCATACACCACTAGTAGTGCTAACATAAGTCATGATACATCATAGCTTCCCCGAGATGAATGGAACACCTAGAAAAGTGGACCACCTCCATGATCAACGTGACCATATCACCAACCCTACGAATTTAGATAGGACCCTCAATCCTTAGAACACCCTCCAAATCTAAAGTCACCTTCCTAGCCTCACCACTCAATACCTTATCCCAAATAATGCTCACCTTGCATCATCAAACTACTATGCCTGAATCTACTCTAACAAGGAAGATCTAGCCTCAACACAAGCAAGAATATGACCCAGTTTAGAGATATCAAGTCTAACTAACCTGTTAGCCAAGGAATGGATGTCCAAAGCTAAAGGTTTATCTCTACTTCCAAGAAAGCCAAGCTACCCATACTCACTGCCTTTATGCTCAAGGCATCCACTACCACGTTTGCTTTTCCTAGGCGATAAAGAATGGAGATATAATAATCCTTCAGTAACTCCAACCACCTATTCTTTCTCAAATTAAATCATTCTGGCTAAAAATGTACTTAAGACTATGATGGTCAGTGAAGATCTCACAATGCACACCATACAGATAGTGCCTCAATATCTTTAATGTGAAGACTATCGCAGCTAACTCCAAGTGATGAGTGGGGTAGTTTCTCTCGTGAACCTTCAGTTGTCTAGAGGCATAAGCAATACCTCAGCCCTTCTGAATTAACACACAACCCAAACCAACTCTAAAAGCATCACAATACATAAATAAACCCCTGGCCCTCAACTAGAAGAGTAAGAATTGAAGCTAAAGTCAATAAGGCCTTGATATTTAGAAAGCTCACTTCGCACTAATCAGACCACTGGAAAGGGACATTCTTCTGAGTCAAACTAGTTAACAGAGATTCTATAGAAGAAAACACTTCCATAAACTGTCTGTGGTAACCTGCCAACCCGATGGAAAAGCAAACCTCAATAGGAGAAGCAGGCCTAGCCCAATAAAAAATTGCTGCAATCTTCATCAAATCCATCCTAATCCCATCCTTAGACTCCATTGATAACGCTTAAATACACTATCCAATGGAGGTGATTGCAATCGTTAAAGCAAAAAACTTTTATATTGTAACACCCCGGAAATCAAGGCAGGTATCTAAGTTAAAAACCTCTGAAAATTTCATGTTTCAGGAATGACGGGACAAACCATAGACCGTGGTTCAAACCATAGGTCATGGAATGGTACCGTGGTTCATGTCTGTGTGGTCCAGCCTCTGGTCTGGAACAACAAGTGGGTTCCATGGGCCGTGGTTCAAACCACGGGTCAGTCCTGTCCACTCGTGGAACCTAGATCAGAGGGATAGTAAGTCCCCCAGGTTCCATGACTTGGTTTGATGACTCGTCGTCTGAACGACAACCCATCATTTTGAGTAATGGTTTGACCCAGAGATTAGTTGAGTCCCTAGCAACGATGACACCAAAAGATGACCCATTATTTCTTCTATGGGTCCATCCTGTTCACTCGTAGAAATATTTTCGTAGACTGTCTAGTCAACCAGGTTCCACGAGTTGGAATCACGAGTCATGATTCAAATGACGACCCGTGGAACCAACCCGTAGAACCTGAATTCGACACTTTTTAACAATTTTTCTAAATTAAGTCCCACGGATATTTTAGTTATTTCCCACCCTTTTAAATCCTAAGTGAGGTTGTTTTGGCTATTTCAAGTAGGATTTTCACCCTTATTATCCTAAGTTCCTTCTCATTACTTCACTCTTCTTCCAAAAAGGAAAAGAATCCCCCAAGCTCAAGGTCTCAAGCTCCAAGTTCAAGCCTCCTAAGTCTTTTCAATTCAAGTGGGTCATCTTCAATCAAGGTATGTGGGTAATCAACAATGGTTTCCTTTCACCCTTTTGCCCAAAACCCCTAATTCAAACTTTGATTTCATGATCTTCAAATTAGGGTTCTTATCCAATTCCTCTGGGTTTTGCCAAATATGACTTTCTCATGATTTGATTATGAAATTACTATTAAAATCACATGATTTCACATAGGTTTTTGCATGTTAACTCTTATTTCATGAATTGAAGTTTAACCATGGAAATCTCTACATGCATAAAGTTGATTTGAGTAAATTGGGTTTTGATAAGCATGTTCCTTATGGATTTTCAAGCATGTACATACCTAGTTCCTATGATTCTATGAAAGTATATATTTTATGAAAATTGAACTAGAGCCATGCAAATTTTACAAGTCACGAAGTATACAAGTCTTCCCATGTTATGAAGTATGATGCAAGATAAGACACCCGATGTTCCATCAATGCTCATGAATCGATTTTAAAACCCTAATTCATGAGTAGTATGATGATCCGGGGTATGAAAATCATATGAACAAGTATGAATGAACAAGTTTGGAATTTGATATGTCATATGTATGTGAGCTTGTGTCATGTATATATATATATATATATGTTTTAGGAGTAGTAGTTAGCATTGAGTTGGACTAGGTGAGAGTAATCTTAGTCCCAGAACTATGTGCCACCGTAGGTTGCCCTTTTGAGGATTATGATGACAGGATCCGGGTATGAAATGGTTCTAACCTTGGCCGGTTAGACCAACTCTTTCAGTGTGGGTGCAAAAAACTAAACTCCATGTAGCTCAACATGGTTTAATGTCGGTTAAGAGAAACTCCTGTATGCATATTTTACGCTATGAAGTTATATGACCTTATATTTGAAACTTAAACCTTTTTCATGACTTATGCTTCTTATCTTATAACTTGTTTATGTATTTCTCTTTATGTGATGAATCACTTTAGGCATGGTTTAAACTATTTTGTCATGATTTATACATCACCCTCATACTCAGTACATTATATAGTACTGACGCATATCTTGCGCTGTATCCTTTGATGATGCATATTCAAGTGTTCCTTCTCAGACTCATGGCTAGAGTTCCAAGGCCACATCTTATCAGCTGGTGGTGAGTCCTCTTAGGTCGAGGACTATATATGTTCCTAGTTATGTTAGCTTCTAAATTCTGTACTTTGAGTTAGCTAGGGTCTTGTCCTAGAAACTCTTTATGTCATGTAGAGGTCTCCAGACATAGACAATATCTGAAGTTCTTTCTAGACTTTGTATCGTTATATGATTCCAGACTTATATATAATGTTATCTACTTTTGGATTTCCCCTATTATGCTTCCGCTCTTATTTATTGTTATGCTTGAGTATGCCATGACCAAGGGGTTAGATTGGGGCACTTATGGTCCCAAGTCCCATGTTACGTCCAGGGGGTGACTTTGGTGTGTGACAAACTTAGTATCAGAGCCTCAGGTTCAAGAGTCCTAGGATGTCTGAAAGTTGTATCGAGTAGAGTCTCTTTCATGTGTGTGAAGCATGCCACACATATGAGGGGGAAGCTATGATGTGTCTTAGGAAAACTTCACTTCTTTTATGATCACATCGTGCGATAAAACTTAACTTTACTGTCCCTCTAATCCTTATCTTGTATGTTTCAGACTATGCCTCCTCGATGTGCTATGCCTCTCCGAGCCACTTGAAATGTTGTTCCTCCCATCTCGGTTCCCGATGTCATGAATGAGGAGTTCAGTAATTCCATCCATTTACTAGCCCAAACTTTGGCCACTCAGGCCAATCAACAGGCTCCTGCCCCCATTCATCCACAAGGTGGGCTAGCGGCCTGAGTTCGTGACTTTGTCCGGATGAACCCACCTAAATTTTGGGGATCAAAAGTGAGTGAGGACCCGCTCAACTTTATGGATGAAGTGAAGAAGATCTTTTAAGTTATGCAAGTGGTTGAGGTTGATTGAGTCGAGCTTGCATCCTATCAACTCAAGGATGTGGCTCATATATGGTTCATGCAATGGAAAGAGACTATGGTATGGGAAGCAGACCCATGACTTGGGAGTGGTTTGAGAGGGCCTTCCTTGATAGGTTCTTTCCCCAAGAGTTGAGGCAAGCAAAGGTGGAGGAATTTGTGAACTTGAGATAGGGTTTGATGTTGGTGCAAGAGTATAGTATGAAGTTCACTTAGTTTTCTAGATATTCTCCCTCCATGGTAGCGGACCCGCATGATCAAATGAGCAAGTTTTTATATGGGGTCTCTGATGTGGTGAAGAAAGAGTGTAGGTCTACTTTGTTGTTGAGTGATATGAATATTTCTCGACTCATGACTCATGCCCATCAGATTGAGGGTGACAAGCTTAGGGAGATGGCAATGGAGAACAAGAGGGTTAGATCCGAGGGATCAGGTTTTGGTCATCACAGATCCGGAGGTGGACATCGCTCTTCTTTCTGGAAGAACTCATCAGGATCAGTTCATTCTTCTTCTAGTGCTCCTACCTAGGCTCAGAAGCCTCGTCATGATCAGGGTGGTAGAGGATATGGTTCTTATTCCCAGTCTCAGGGAAGTGTTTCTAAGGGGCCTTCTTTCCCCATTTGTACCAGGTGAGGGAAGAATCACTCTGGAGAGTGTCGTTTGGGCAGGGTGTGGACATACTGGACACTTGCTTAGAGATTGACCTTCAGCTAAGAAGGGGCAGGGAGGTGGTAGGACTCAGTCTACCCCA
The DNA here is from genome assembly GCA_003996215.1 of Jaltomata sinuosa. Taxonomy (NCBI): domain Eukaryota; kingdom Viridiplantae; phylum Streptophyta; class Magnoliopsida; order Solanales; family Solanaceae; genus Jaltomata; species Jaltomata sinuosa. The sequence goes on along the minus strand of QJPP01000357.1, from coordinate 11,255 downwards.
GTAGCTTTAGGAGGTCGACTAGCCCAATAGGGCACAACTTCTAGTTCTGGTGGTCAGCGCCAGAACCGCCTTTATGTTATGTCCTCTCGTCAGGATCAAAAGGGTTCCCCAGATATGGTTACAAGTATGTTGAAAGTCTTCTCTTTCTATGTGTATGCTTTGTTGGACCCCGGTGCCTCCCTATCTGTTGTGACCCCTTTTGTAGCATGCAAGTTTGAAGTTTGTTCTGAATTGCTTTTAGAACCCTTCTGTGTTTCTATTCCTGTTGGTGAGTCAGTCCTAGCTGAAAGAATCTACCAAAATTTCCCTATCACAGTCCTTCATAGAGTCACTTCAGCGGACCTAGTAGAGTTGGAGATGACTGATTTTTATAATATTCTTGGTATGGACTGGTTGTATGCATGTTATGCTTCTGCTTATTATCATACTCGGGTTGTCAGTTTCAAATTTCCTAATGAACCCGTCCTAGAGTGGAAAGGTAGTCCCCCTTCATCGAAAGGTCACTTCATATCTTATTTTAAGGCTATGAAGATGATTTCTAAGGGCTATGTCTATCATATTGTTTAGGTCATGGACACGGAGTCCGGAACCTCATCTCTTTAGTTTGTTCTTGTTGTTAATGAATTCCTAGAAGTGTTCCCTAAGGATTTTATCGAAGTCCCTCTCGATCGAGAGATTGACTTTGGGATAGATCTTCTTCCAGATATGAAATCTATCTCTATTCCTCCCTATCGAATGGCTCCTGTGAAACTTTAGGAATTAAAGGATCAGTTGAAGGATCTTCTTGATAAGGGTTTCATCAGGCCTAACATTTCTCCATGGGGTACCCCAGTTTTGTTTGTTCAGAAGAAGGATGGCTCTCTTAGAATGTGTATTTACTACCGCCAGTTGAACAAGGTCACAATCAAGAATAAATATCCCATTCCTAGGATTGATGACTTGTTCGATCAGCTTTAGGATGCTAGGTTCTTCTCCAAGATCGAACTTAGGTCCTGTTATTATCAGCTTCTTGTTAGCGAGTGTGATATTTCGAAGACAACCTTCAGGACACGGTATAGTTATTATGAGTTTGTTGTTATGTTTTTTGGTCTAACTAATGCTCCTGCAGCCTTTATGAATTTGATGAATTGTCTGTTCAAGCAGTATTTGGATATGTTTATGACCATTTTCATTGATGATATCCTCATCTACTCTCGGAGTGAGGAGGAGCATACAGATCACTTGAGGGTTGTGTTGCAAACTCTCAAGGATAGGCAGTTGTTTTCTAAGTTTAGCAAGTGTGAGTTTTTGATGCAGTCTATTGCTTTTCTGGGTCATATTATGACTAAAGATGGTATTCGATTTGATTCTCAAAAGATAGAGGCAGTAAAGAACTGGCCTAGACCTACTTCTCTGTCTGAGATTAAGAACTTTTTTGGTTTGGCTAGTTACTACAGGAGGTTTGTGGAAGGCTTTTCTTCTATTACTGCCCTTTGACTCGATTGACACAGAAGAAGGTAAAATTCTAGTGATCTGACTTGTGTGAGAAGAACTTTCAGGAATTGAAGACTAGATTGACCACAACTCCAGTGTTAGCTCTACCCAAGGGCTTAGAGGATTTTGTTGTGTATTGTGATGCTTCTAGGGTTAGTTTGGGTTGTGTTTTGATGCAGCGTGGTAAGATTATTGATTATGCTTCGAGACAGCTTAAGACTCATGAGAAGAACTATCCTACTCATGATCTTGAGTTTGTAGCCGTGGTCTTTTCTTTGAAGATTCGGAGACACTACTTATATGGTGTGCATGTGGATGTATTTACAAATCATAAGAGTTTCCAGTATGTGTTCACTCAGAAGGAGTTGAATTTGCGACAAAGGAGATGGCTCGAGCTCCTTAAGAATTATGATATGAGTGTGCTTTACCATCCGGGTATGGCCAATGTCGTTGTGGATGCCTTGAGTAGATTGTCCTTGGGAAGTGTGTCTTCCATTATTGATGGGAAAAAGGAATTGGTTAAGGAGGTTCATAGTCTAGCTCGGTTGGGAGTTCGCCTTATGGACTCGACAGAAGGTGGTGTGATTGTACAAAATGGTGCTGAATTATCTTTGGTAGCTGAGTTAAAGGGAAAGCAAGACAAGGATCCCTTTCCACTTTAGCTTAAGGGTGCAGTTCATCAGCAGCAGGTGGAGGTTTTCTCCTAAGGGGGAGATGGTGTACTTCGTTACTAGGGTCGCTTGTGTGTGCCAGATATTGATGGGTTGTGACAAAAGATTCTGATTGAGGCTCACAGTTTTAGATATTCCATTCATCCGGGTGCTACTAAGATATATCGTGATCTACGTTAAGTCTTTTGGTTGAATAGTATAAAGGACATAGCTGGGTTTGTGGATAAGTGTCCCAACTGTCAGCAAGTAAAAGTGGAGCATCAAAGGCCAGGTGGCATGATTCAAGATATTGACCTTCCCACTTGGAAATGGGAAGCAATCAATATGGACTTCATTACTGGTTTGCCTCATGCTCGAAGGCAACACAATTCCATTTGGGTGATTGTCGACTGGATGACCAAATCACCCCACTTCTTGCCTGTTAAGACTACTGACTCAGCAGAAGACTATGCTAGACTCTACATCCGGGAGATAGTTTGATTGCATGGTGTTCCCTTGTCCATCATTTCTGATAGAGGTCCTCAGTTTACATTTCAATTTTGGAGATTGTTTCAGAAAGGTCTTGATACCCAGGTGAAGCTTAGCACAACTTTTCATCCTTAGACAAACGACCAGGCAGAGTGTACTATTAAGACTTTGGAGGATATGTTCAGAGCATGTGTGATTGACTTCAAAGGTAATTGGGATGATCACTTACCTCTTATCAAGTTTGCCTACAACAACAACTTTTACTCGAGCATCCAAATGGCTCCGTATAAGGCACTTTATGGCCAGAGGTGTAGATATCCTATTGGTTGGTTTGAGGTTGGTGAGGTAGCCTTGATTGGTCCAGATTCTATGCATAAGTCCATGGAGAAGGTTCATCTTATTCGGGAAAGGTTGAAGACCGCTCAAAGTCGATAAAAATCTTATGCAGATGTGAGGAGAAGGGAGTTAGAATTTGAGGTTGATGATTGGGTTTTCCTTAAGGTGTCACCCATGAAAGGTGTGATAAGGTTTGGCAAGAAAGGAAAGCTTAGTCCCAGTTTTATAGGTCCTTATCAGATCTTGAGGAGAGTTGGTAGCATTGCATATGAGTTGGGGTTGCCAACGAAGTTGGAAGCGGTTCATCCAGTTTTCCATGTTTCCTTGTTGAAAAAGTGTGTTGGTGATCCGAGCTTGATTATCAGTTTAGAGGATGTGGGTGTGAAGGATAGTCTCACCTATGAGGAGGTTCTCGTGGAGATCCTTGATCCCCAGATTCAGAGGTTGAGGAACAAAGAAGTCGCTTCGGTGAAGGTCCTTTGGAGGAATCAGCTTGTAGAGGGTGCTACATGAGAAGCGGACGAGGCAATGAAGGCCAAATATCCTCATCTCTTTACTTCTAATTCAGTTTAAGCTTAATGTACTAGTTTCCTCCTCAGTACGTCCCTCTGATCTTATTCTATCAGATCCTCTCATGATTCTAGCATGCATCCATGTTTTATGAAGTTAGTTTATCATGTTTTCAAGTTGAAAAGTTCAGGTTTTATGTTTACTCTTTGATTTCCATGTTCTGTTGCTGGTTGGGCTGTTTCCTCTTCAGTTTTCCTTTACTTAGTCTGCATTAAAGGATGAATAATCCCAAGGGGGAGCTATTGTAACACCCCGGAAATCAAGCCGCTATCAAAGTTAAGAACCTCAGAAAATTTCATGTTTCAGGAATGACAGGTCCAAACCACGGACCGTGGTTCGAACCACGGGTCATGGAATGGAACTATGGTTCCTGTTTATGTGGTCCAGCCTCTGGTCTGGAACCACGAGTGGGTTTTACGGACTGTGGTTCAAACCATGTGTCTGTCCTGTCCACTCGTGGAACCCAAATTAGCGGGATAGTAAGTCCTCCAGGTTCCACGACTTGGTTTGATGACTCATCATCTCAATGATGACCCGTTATTTTGAGTCGTGGTTTGACCAAGAGATCAGATGAGTCATCAGCAGTGACGACTCCTAATGATAACCCATCATTTGTTCTACGAGTCCATCCTGTTGACCCATAGAAATGTTTCTGCAGACTGTCTAGTCGACCAGGTTCCAGAAGTTGGAACCACGAGTCATGATTTAAACGACGACCCTTGGAACCAACCCGTAGAACCTGACGCTGACACTTTTTAACAACTTTTCTAAATTAAGTCCCGGGGATATTTTAGTCATTTCCCACCCTTTTAACTCCTAAGTGAAGTCGTTTTGGCTATTTCAAGTAGGGTTTTCACCCTTATTAGCCTAAGTTCCTTCTCATTACTTCACTCTTCTTCTAAAAAGGAAAAGAATCCCCCAAGCTCAAGGTCTCAAGCTCCAAGTTCAAGCCTCCTAAGTCTTTTCAATTCAAGTGGGTCATCTTCAATCAAGGTATGTGGGTAATCAACAATGGGTTCCTTTCACCATTTTTCCAAAACCCCTAATTAAAACTTTGATTTCATGATCTTCAAATTAGGTTTCTTATCCAATTCCTCTGGGTTTTGCCAAATATGACCTTCTCATGATTTGATTATGAAATTACTATTAAAATCGCATGATTTCACATAGGTTTTTGCATGTTAACTCTTTTTTCATGAATTGAAGTTTAACCATGGAAATCTCTACATGCATAAAGTTGATTTGAGTAAATTGGGTTTTGATAAGCATGTTCCTTATGGATTTTCAAGCATGTGCATGCCTAGTTCCTATGATTCTATGAAAGTATATATTTTATGAAAATTGAACTAGAGCAATGCAAATTTTACAAGTCACGAAGTATACAAGTCTTCCCATGTTATGAAGTATGATGCAAGATAAGACACCCGATGTTCCATCAATGCTCATGAATCTATTTTAAAACCCTAATTCATGAGTAGTATGACGATCCGGGGTATGAAAATCATATGAGCAAGTATGAATGAACAAGTTTGGCATTTGATATGTCATATGTATGTGAGCTCATGTCATGTATATATATATATATATATATATGTTTTAGGAGTAGTATTTAGCACCGAGTTGGATTGGGTGAGAGTACCCTTAGTCCCAGAACTACGTGCCACTGTAGGTTTCCCTTTTGAGGCTTATGATGACAGGATCCTGGTATGAAATGGTTCTAACCTTGGCTTGTTATAATAACTCTTTCAGTGCGGGTGCAAGACACTGAACTCCATGTAGCTCAGCATGGTTTAATATTAGTTAACAGAAACTCCCGCATGCTTATTTTAGGATATGAAGTTATATGACCTTATACGTGAAACTTAAACCTTTTTCATGACTTATGCTTCTTATCTTATTACTTGTTCATATCTTTCTCTTTATGTGATGAATCACTTTAAGCATGTTTTAAAATGTTTTGTAATGATTTATTTATCGCCCACACATGCAGTACATTCCATAGTACTAACGCATATCTTGCGTTGCATCCTTTGATGATGCAGATTCATGTGTTCCTTCTGAGAATCGTGGCTGGAGTTCCCAGGCCACATCTTATCAGTTGGTGGTGAGTCCTCTTAGGTCGAGGACTATATATGTTCCTAGTTATGTTAGCTTCTTAATTCTGTACTTCGAGTTACCTAGGGTCTTGTCGTAGCAACTCCTTATGTCATGTAGAGGCTTTCCAAACATAGACAGTTTCTGAAGTTCTTTCTAGACTTTGTATCGTTATGTGATTCCAGACTTGTCTATTATGTTATCTACTTTTGGATTTCCCCTATTATGCTTCCGCTCTTATTTATTGTTATGCTTGAATATTCCATGACCAAGGGGTTAGCTTAGGGCACTTGTGGTCCCAAGTTCCGTGTTACGTCCAGGGGGTGACTTTGGGGTGTGACATATATCCCAACGGATGTTTGGCTCGTAACCACAGAGAATAATGTAGTCATGATCGAGCTAATAAAGAATAAGAGTAACTTATTGGAGTTCAATGAACAAAAAGGGAAAATATATCTATAAGGGGGTTTTTAACTAAAACTAAAGGTAAAACAAAATAAAATAAAATATAGATTGATCAATGGTTTTCACCTTGGTTTCGTCAAGCAAGGAAAACAAAGGAGACTCGGGAATGGGAATTCAATTCACATGACTTGCACCCAATTAACACTTAGGTAGTCTTGGTCATAGGTATGCCTAACCGTCTCTCGACCGATCGAGCATATATCTCGTGTGTTCTCTCGAACCACCACGAGTAAGCAATAACCAACCAAATCAACATGGTTGAGTTGGCTATCTCTAGCTCTAATTCTTAGATAGGAGTTTCTGGTGAATTGAGCTATCTCTAGCCTCGATCTAGGATAGAATCCCAAATCCCCACTATTGAATCTTCCCCAATTTAGGGTAATCCTTTCTCTAGCAAAAACCCAAATTAGAAAGCCAAGTCAATGTTTGCAACCATTAACTATAAATTCAAGCATGTAGGATTTAATAGACCCAAATAATTAACCAAAAGAAAAATCCATATATGAATCAAATACCCAACAATTATTATCTCTAATACAAAACCTAAATCTCAAGTCAATAATTACAGCAATAAAATAACAATTAAGAACAAGAGTTGAAGAATGGAAACTAAGGATTTTAGAATAAAGAGCATCCAAATCTTAACTCCTATGGTATTGGTTGATGAACTTAGTTTCCAAGCTTTGCCAAAAGTTGTGTGAATATTCAAAGAATAGCTAAAGATAGATCCCAAAATGGTTGAGAAGAATTTTATGTGAATCGGGGTTTCCAAAAAGGGAAATTTCCATTTCTGCCCCACAACTTACATTCCTTCTTTGCCTACGCGTGTGGTCCACCGCATTTGCAATGAGTCTTCTGTCTGGTTGACCTTCGCATATGCGGAAGGACTACCATATTCGCGTAACTTCTGCTCGAGTATCCTTCGCGTTCGCAGAGGGGATGTTGTGTTTGCGAAGACCAATCAACTGTCAATTCCATATTTCTCTGGATAGCTTCCTTTTTGACTTGTTTTCATCCGAATTCTTCCCAAACACTTCTAAAACACAGAGACCTGCAAAATAGAAGTAATACATGTCAATTGCACTATTTTACCACTTATTATTAGCAAAAGCATAAGATTAAGAGTTAAATAAGTAAATACAATACCTATCAAACCCCCAAACTTGAACTATTGCTTGTCCTCAAGCAACTAAAAATTGTAACTCAAGAGGCACACAATTCAAGTGCAAATAACAATACCATAAGCTAAGGAAAATCTATTTCAAGCACCAAACATGACTTCGGTTGGTACTAATGATCAGTCAATCATATGATAACTTAATCTAAGAATTCCCCTTTCTTCAAAACACAATTCAAGGATGCAATGGAACTATGACAACAACCAAGTGACAACAACAAATCCTCAAGATATGACTCAAACTACTAGCTTACCAAACATGCTCTTTTGACTCATTTTCGGAGTTTATCAATGTCACCAACTATCCCAATTCGCATGCCCTCCCAACAATGAAAGTCCCAAAAACACATATTATGTACAATGACAATCACAAGCGACAAATACAAAAACACTCACACTCACAAGGAATTTCAAGTACCAACAAGTATCAACCATAGGCTTGCCCTTATTTTCATTCACCAGTAGGTTAAAAAAAATCGTTCGGAGATCTGAAAGGTCTTTGCTAAGCTTGTAATGTAGGCTCAGGGATGGGTAGGATTCACATTTGGATTCAAGTGACTACATTCTCCTCGAACTCTATAAAACTTTTTCAATTCCAAACCAAGGCCATTGATAACGCTCAAACTACACCTCAAATTAACGAGGCGTAAGCGATCGTTGTCAAGTAAAGAACCCAACAAGGTTGCGGTCGAATCCCACAGAGAATATGGTGAAGATTAAGCCTTTCGTGAAGTATGTGACTAGTCGTCAATCATTTCCAGTAAATAAAGGGGGGGTTTTGTAATCAACGTGAACAAAAGCAACAATTATGTAAGAGAAATAATCGATAGGAGAGAATGAACTAGGGATGAGTTCACCATGGCGTTGTAACAATGTCGATTCTAGGCTTAACCGGGTTCTTTCTACATGCGTGTCACGATGTGATTGCGTCAATTGTATCGTCTAAACGTCTCTCGACCAAATAAATAAATTTCCTTTTCTATTCTCTCGACCTCGAAAAGATGTGCTTTTTAGCTTTCAATCCTAACATCAAGTAGCTTAATCCAGTTACGGCATTAATCATTAGACGAGAGTTAGTAGTCTCGAATCCTTGTTGTTAATCAAGTTTCCCGATTTTAATCTCTTTACTCAAGCAAATTAAACCTAGGCATGTTCTAATGTTTGCAACCACTAGAAAACGTGACATAAAGTATGATTAACAACGTGACTACATGTAAATTGAACCCAACGCTACCCGGAATCTAAATCGCTACGTTTTCCATGGCTCCCACAACCCTAGTTGCGGGAGTTTTAGTTACTCATGCTTGAAGAAGAAGAGAAGAAAGTCATGTTCATAAAATAATAAAGAACCGAGATCCTTACAATATATTGAGGACAATCTTCAAGTATCCAAGAACAAAAGAAACCAAGAACTCAAGAACGAATCAAGAACACGAATTCAAGAAGAGCAAACGTGTTTCTTGATCTCAAAAACAACTAAAAAAACGTGTTTAAACTAATGGGTGAACTATCAATAAAATAAACCTATCATAGGGTATTTATAATAGTAATAGAATCCAAATCCAAAACGGGCTAGGAATCCCCAAAACGCGGGCAGCCGCTTGACGCCACTGCCTAAACTTGACGGCCAGGCTTGACGGACCATCATGGCAGTGACGGACCGTCGCCTGGACCATCACTGCTAGGCAGTGGTGCCGCCTGAAGGTCTGCCTTGGTGTGACGGTCCCAGTGACGGACCGTCACATGTGTGACGGGCCGTCACTCAGGCCGTCACTCTTAGGCAGAATGTTGTTTTTTCGCGTATTTTCTTCCGTTTCCGTGTTTGTTTCCATTTCCTACAAATACAACATAAAAACATCAAAAACAACAATGGTTGCTTGAAAACGTACGATTGTTCTTAGTAAAAAGGAGTCGAAAGTGACGTAAATTGGCATCACATCAACACCCTCAACTTAAAACGTTCGCTTGTCCTCAAGCAACATAACATAAAACAATAATACGACTCAACTAAGAACACAAACTCGTGTCTATAGCAACTCATGGTCATTCAAAACTTATTCAATTAAATCAAGCTCTCTCGTAGCACACGAATGTACGAAACACTAACTTGCAAGGATCCAAACATGTCATTCCGATATGATAGAACATTATGCATACACGCGCGCAGCTTTCCTAACAATCAATAGACAATACACATCTTGGTGCCCTCACCACAAAGAAATCCCACACACAAGATTTGGGACTAGGTAATCGCTCACACTCAAAAATGATTTCAAACAATGCACATGCGATACCATAGGCTTGCCCTTACTATTCTATTTTGGTTCTTCAGAAAGCTACTCAGGATCACTACAGGACTTGTTTAGGCTTGTAATGAGGCTTCGGGTGCAGGTAGGATACATTTAGGGGTTAGTGACTAAGCCCTCCTTGGAACTACCGACATCTTACCACATAACGTTACTTTGTCCATCCTTATTCTCCTCTTTATTCCCTTCTTTCTAGCTATAGGTGCGGCCTCTATATTTTGACAATTCTTTTTATTACTTTTACAATCTTTTTCACTTCTTTTTATTTTTCTTTTCTTAGGCACACACCCGGACTTTTCATTCTATTCACAACTAACCATCTCCATCCTCTTTTTCTTATCATTCACCTCTGTAGTAGCCACCCTCAACTTAAGCTGATTGCCTGCGTTGAGGTGCACAATATCCATAGCAGGACCAGGGCCAAAACAGGGTTTACCTCTATAGTAGCCATCCTCAACTTAGGCTGATTGCCTGAGTTGAGGTGCACGCTGTCCAAGGAAGGACCAGGGCCAAAATAGGGATTCAAAGTTAAACATGAATGGTGACAGGTTATTGAAAGAACAAGGTCAATTATGGCTCAAACAGGGATCAAAGGGGTTATTTATATTTGGACGGTCTTTTAGGTTAAGTGGACTGCACACAAAAAGGGCCTGTGATCCTTTCCTAAGCAACCAAACTTTGAACTTAACATAATAGACCGGGCAAGTTCTAGATGCATGCACAGAGTAAGAATTTATGACAATAATCTCACACGCTCTTGGCATCAAGAAACTATATCGCTACCAACTATCAAACCACTGCTCGGCTTAATCATACTCATTCTACTCATAATCACACAATGACATACAAGGATCCAGACAGTCAATTGTTTCAACATAAGCTTTAAACCAGAAAATTTTTAAGGGGCCTCGTTTTTAGACAAGAACAACGCATGCTTGCTATAGACACTAAAAAAAATTTAAAATAACAACCTAAACATGCCGGTTCTACTAGATAGCACACCGGAGGGAAAAGAAACACGGCAACAAAAACCCTCGGTGGTGACTCACAGGTTTCCCCACACCCTCAACTTAGACTCATGCATTGTCCCCAATGCATAGATATGAAAGCTAAAAACTGTGAGAATAAAGGAATACCTGTGAAGTCGATATGACTCAGATTGTGGAACGTTGTTGGAGACCGCCAGGGTCTCCAAAACAAGAGAACTCGATGGAGTGTGGCGTTCCAGCTTTCTCTTTGGGCTCCATCGCTAGTCGCGACAACTTCTTTGCTCTTTCTTTGTAGATTCTCTTGCGGTGTTTTCGTTTTCTAGATTTAATTTCACCGCCTTCCTCTACATGTTTACGCTCTCGCACCATACTTCTTACAACAGCTAGAGTCTCGACCAAACATTCTCCTCAAGATACACATCCGCAGGGACTTCCTCAATAGCATTGATGACCGCGACCACCCTCATGTCACTTGGTTGCTTCATTACTCTGGACACATCGAACTTGACCATTTCATTGTTCAGCCTGAAGGTCAGTTCGTTTTTCTCCATGTCAACCAAGGCTCTTGCTGTGGCTAGCAATGGTCGTCCCAAGATGATGGGAACTTCGAAATCTACTTCGCAATCCAAGATCACAAAGTCAGCTGGGAAGATAAGCTTGCCAATCTTTACTAGCACATCCGACAATATCCCTACGGGTCGCTTTA